>NIVC01000076.1:0-149974 GCA_002269645.1 Macrostomum lignano | reverse complement strand
TTCAAACCACCCTTTAATAACTTTTGGAACCTTTAGAATCGTCCTTTGTTTAGAAAATTTGTTTATTACCGTTATGCAGTATACAATCACCATTGTTCGAATTTTAGGCGTTGCCATAGCAACTAGAGGCGCTGCGACAGCGACGGAATCTGGCGCAACACGACCACGTGGCGCCGATGAAAAGCAGCGCCGGCAACCGGCTGGCATCTTGGCGCGCTTTTAAGCGAAATTGCGCGAGTACCGCCTACCATGGCAACCTCGCTTAGATTAGATAGCAACAAAGACTTCTGCTTGGACAAAGACTGCACAGAAGAAGCCGCCAACGTTGTCTCGCCCTGGTCAGAGCGAGCTCAGTACTCCGGCACTCTGCTCGAGCTGTTCCAGCGATCGCGAAGGCGCAACAGCTCGCGGGACGGCTCGCACGGTTCGCTCCTGTCTGTCGCCGCCGCTGCCGCCGCTGCTGCCACAGCTGCCGCTTCCTCGTCGGCTTCGTCGACTCCAGCCGATCGTCAAAGCGTCGCCTGCCAGTTCCCGCCTGCCGCTGGCTTGTCGGCGCATTTAAGAAGGCAACGCGCCGGCGGCGGCCCTTGCCTAGCGGCCTTGGCTTCCTGGCGACCCTCTGCCTCCGCCACCACCGCGCGCCTCCGCCGCCTGGCGACACCAGCGACTCCGGCATCGACACGCCTGGAGCTGCTGCGGCCAGTTCGAGTTGCAGCACCGTCGTCTGTCGGAAATGCGGCTGCCGTCAGCGACCGTTGAAGTCATGCCTACTTGGGGGCGGGGGCGGCGGCAATGTCGGTGGTGCTGGCGACGAAGCCGACGTCGATTCTTCGTCTTCGTCCTCGTCGGAGTCAGTTATCGATGCGGACATTGCCGCTGCCGCAGCTGCCGCCGACAATGACGCCGCTGCTGCAGCAGCCGACGATGGCGCTGGCAGTAACGGCGGATTCCGCGCTAAAAAGTCCGTGTCCTTCTGCGACCGGCCACCGTCGGCGCCGACGTCCGCACCAACTATCGACGATCGACATCGAGGAAAAATTCGGCGGCTGGACTGTCGACAGCTACGGCTAATGCGTCGACGTCGACTTCAAAGTCGAAGATTCGTAGGCCGCTTAGTTTGCAGCTGAACGATTTGACAACTAATGTTATACCGAAACAGGTAATGCTCAGTTGTTTCATCTTGTAACCTTCGTTGTTTATCTATCCTATTGTTATTGAAATTAACTACCAATCTGATGCTTAACCAATATGTATCGAAAGTAAACACCCGCAACGATAATCTAAGGTTGGTCTATACGGCGGCGACAGCGACAGTCCGCCTCTGCTGTTCCACGGCTCACCGCCGGAATCGCCGCGTGCTGTTGGCGAAAAATCGCATCGACAACGCTTGCAGACTCTCGTCAGCGACGCAATCCGTGGCGTTAACGACCTGCTGCTGGCGATCGCCTCTGGCGGCGACCCGCAGTCAGCCGCGGCCCGCAGGCTTTGCCCACCGTTGCACGGCCTGCTGACTGACGAGTTGCTGGCGCCTGGCAGCGGCGGCGCTGCCTCCTCGACGTCTTCGGCCGCGTCGCCTGCTGCGCCATCGTCAGCGGTGACTGCTAGTAGTCGTCTTGGATTCGGAGTGGTGAAAAATCGCTCTCACCTGTGGCAGATGATCGAAGAGTCCTGCAAACCCGGTATGGCGGGTTTTGGTTCTGTCGTAATGCATCGAAAAGTTTTAGTTGCCAAAACCGCATTTAGTTGTTTGTTTTGCCTATATGAGGCGAAAATTGGATTTTATCTTTGACTTTATTGATATGTAAAAAAGTACTATTAAATATGCTGCTACGTATGTAAAATGGGCGTAGTTACGAGCATATCCGCTAAATGTATATCTTTAGAATTACCGATATGTATCGGACGTGTTTATTACTTTGCTAGTTACCATTTTATCATCCCTACTACATTTTCTAGGCCCGTACAACACTCTGTTTAGCGAAGCGTTGCGTTCTGTTCGAAGTATCAGCGGTCTATCTCTTGAACGGCTTAAATTTAATGCTTTTGTTATGGCCTGCCTAAAGTGAGTTAGATCACCTCCAAGCTATCAAGTTTCTCTAACTTTAAATCTTTAACCACCCTTTTCCCAGGTAATAAAACTTCTCTAGCCACCTAAATTTACATCACCTCGTTTCTACAAGTAATAAAATTTCTCTGCCCCTAAATATACACCACCTTTTTCCCCAGGCAATAAAACTTCTCTAGCCCTAAATGTACACCACCCCTTTCCCCAGGCGATAAAACTTCTCTAGCCCTAAATGTACACCACCCCTTTCCCCAGGCGATAAAACTTCTCTAGCCCCTAAATGTACACCACCCCTTTCCCCAGGCGATAAAACTTCTCTAGCCCCTAAATGTACACCACCCCTTTCCCCAGGCGATAAAACTTCTCTAAGTCCTTAAGTGTACATCACCTCGTTTCTACAAGCAATAAAATTTCTCTGCCCCTTACTGTACCTTTCGCCCGCAGCACTCGCATCCTACTAAGCTGGCTAGTTGAACTAGCTCGCAACGAGGCCCTATTAAAGCGTTACTACCGACAGACAGCCTTCATACGAGGCTGTCACAATCGCTATTGCGAACTTTTTGCTGATTTGACCACCGCTCTGGAGCTTCTATTGTCGCACGCTTTCGCCTTCGATTTAACATGCCCGGGCGGCGGCGAGACTGCGACTGGTATCACTACTACTAGTACTACGAATACTACTGTTAGTAGCGCCAATGCACCAAATGTTTCACTCACTAGGCAGCGCTCGTCCGAACTGCCACCGCAGCCACCGCCGCCTCCGCTGCCAGTTCGTCGTCAACAAATGATATCAGCTGATAGGCAGGCGGCCTGTTCTCAGCAGGCGTTAAAAGTCACGCGCGTGGCTGGACTCAGGCCGCCGCCGCCGCCACCGCCGCCGCACATGACTGGTGCAACTGCTGCCACTACTACCACTGCTACCACTACTGTTACATCGCCTAACGCCCTGGTTACACCGCCAAGCAGAGTGATTCCAACTAAACCGGCTAGGCCGCGAGGAATTCGGTCGACTCTGTCCGGTTTGATGCGTCGCAATGGTGGCGGCGCTGGCGCAGCCTCTGGCAGCGGTGCTACACCAGCAGCAGGCGTCAATGCTAGCCAGAGGGTACCTAAGCAAACTACCGCGCCAGAAGCAGCGGCACAAGTCGTAAAGCGACCTAGCTATGAATTGCTAATAATGGTATTGTCAAAGTTTTATATCGAATAAAATGGTCTTCCCACTGATTGATCTTCAAGAGAAATGGGGTATTTAGTTTCATTGCGTTTCCTATAATAATTTTATTAGTAGAGTTTGAATATTTACAGTCTATATTGTTCTGTCTTAGCCCAGTCAAACACGCGCATAGCGCACCGCCATGGTGTACAGTGGCCTTTTGAATTTCTAATGTTCAAGCAATGTAACCTCGCAGTTACTAAAGTAACTAGTTATGTCTCTCGCAATTGAAGTTTTGAAAAAAGTAGAGCGTCTACTCTTTCCTCAGTAGTCTGTATAGTGGCACTTGATTTTTTTGTGGCAGCTAAAATTTCCTTTACTTTTTGGAAGGTTTGCAGCTTCTGTGGAATTGTGCCTGTTTAATTCAATGTACGCAATTGAACGTAAGACAGACGAAACTCAGCTCAGCCAATGGTAGAGCAGTGAGGAGAGAGGGCAGTGCCCCAGACGGACGAGAGCCTACGGGCTGGCCCAATGAGAGGGCAGTTAGACGGACGAACCTCAGCCTCAGCCAATGAGAGGGCAGTTAGCCGGACGAAACTCAGCCTCAGCCAATGAGAGGGCAGTTAGCCGGACGAAACTCAGCCTCAGCCAATGAGAGGGCAGTTAAACGGACGAACTCAGCCTAGGGGCTGGCCCAATTTATCTCAGCCAATGAGAGAGCAGTAAGGAGAGAGATCAAAGACACAAGCGGGCAAGAGGAAAGCCAAACTGTTTATCAGCCTGTCTGGGGTTGGGGCGCCATCCCACTAGTTTTGGGTGCATCCCTCGAACAGGCTGAAGACTAAAAAGGATACGAGCTCGTAAGCGCACTTTTTGCGAAGAGTATATCAAGTTATTCTAGTATCTGTGGTGTAAACCTTGCACGACAAATGATCAGTAGTACATCAGTTGTAGTTTTGCTACTTGATTATCATGGAGCATCTCATATGCAAAAATTTTTTTTTATATCAGTTGGCAATCAGTTTTCCTTTTTTGTCTGTCTCTACTGCTATAAATTGTATGACGAACTGTTATGAAGCGCTATTATACACACCGCTAGTCTAATTTGTATTTTGGCTATTAATCTAATCCTATCTATTAATTCGCAATTACTGTGTGTATTATGGATCATTTTTTCGTTTTATATTATATTCTCGTATTAAAAATCTTATCAAATCATAAAAATATTAAATTATGATTAAAATTTTCTCGTCAAACCTGTCTTTCCTCTGTCAGTTGGTTTTATTAACGAATTTAGATTTAATGTCTGTCGTTTTTAGTTCAATAAATTAGGATCATATGTCTTATTGACCAGATCAAGTATTTATGTATAATGTACTAATAAACTACTGTTAGTATGCGCCTCATAATTGATACGATTACGACTCCTTGTGTGAAATGAATTTCGATTTCTAATCTTCATTTACTTTGCCTGCAATCTGTTTGGTCTTGGTGGAATTTCTAGTGGCGTGTCCTGTTGTCGCGTATTTTCTTTTTCTTAATACATTGCCCTTTGTTGCTTACTTCGCTTTAAACAAAGACCTATTGAAGGTTTCAGTGAAGCAATGCTATATCGTTAGTTACTTTTTACCAACAATATTGAGTATTGTCGCTTCCATAATATAGCTATGCAAGTCGCTGAGCTTTCATAGAATTCAGACCCGGATTTAAATCTAATCTCCATTAAACTTCCTTGATTGTCATGTCGCTTATTTTTGTCTTTCCGATCAAAATTATCTTTATTAATAACTTTAGGCATTACCTGTTCACTGTTTGCTTACTTTTCATTTGCCTGCTTACTAAGTTCACTGATTTGTTTTATTATGAGTTCATATTGTAGTTGAGCATGTCCGCATCTCTATCTTCTTCTAGTCAAACGCTTGCTGCTGCGCACTTGTGTTTACTTTTGTTAATATAAATTTATTGCGCTGATTTCTTTTTCTGTACCATCGGTGACTTGTCAGTAGTAAGTATTTTTATTTTATATTGTTAAATTCGGATTTAAATACTGAAATTGAGTAAGTAGTGTGTTCTTGCTCATTTATCTTGAAATTTTCTGACAAAATTCATCATTTTACAAATAAAAATACTCTTGTCGATTTTATATATATACTACTGATATAGTTGAGAACTTATTAGTAGTATCAAAATTTTCGCCATTTGCTGGGGCATCGTGTCTGCCATTCGTGAGTGACTGTTGCTTCCTTTTGTGCTTTTTATATATTCGCACAGAGCACGCGGTTTTGATGAACTCATTCAGTATTATTATCATCAATATTATTAATAGTAATGTTATTATATACCCTCGCTTTGTGATAAAGCTGGCATGTAGTTGTGTCGTCTGCTTATTCGCTGCTGCGCAACTATGATATAAATAAATTGAACTATAGTATTTTTGTTCTGGAATAATTAATATCATAATAATGTTGATATTCGCTTTTACATGTACGAGTTGTTCAGTCTTTCGATTTGTTTACTATAATTTTTGTTTAGTAGCACTGTAGAATATTCCACCAGCCTCAATTGAGTAAAGCAGGATGTGTGGAGACCGAATATGCGACAAAAAGTGTACAAATGCTTTTATAATCCTACTCACAAGTAGTAGTGAACCACTAGTAGAAGTACAATAGATCAGCTAAAAATCCATCCATCATGTTATCATAGGCATCATTTTTAGACTACAGGCAAGGATTGTGTGCACTCTGGCGCACTTTAAGTGACATTGTCACACAACCGGCGAGAGGCATTACTGCCCATTCCGCCGACCCCCTGAACAGGCACACAAGTGCGCGGATACTGTACGTACGCAATCATACGCACTGGCGCACACACACAGTAGTGTACAGCGGCCCTAACTTTATTTATCGTTAGGCATGTACACTTCACTATTCCGTGGGGGTTGGCCCTCAAGGGCGTTAATTGCACGTACAATTGCACGTCAAGCTAAGATTCCAATTTATAGCCCCAAAATAAATGCACTTGAAATCGAGCCTGTGCCGCTGGCACACCAGAGCGCCGCGCTAGACCACTAGGCATGTCAAAGGTCAGGAGCGCAAAAAATAGGATGATAGAAATCTCAGACTCGGAGCAGTCCCAAATTAGTCTGGAGAAGTCTAAAAATAGACTAATAGGTCTCGAGGGAAAGACCGGTGCTTATTTAAGGCAACCGGAGAATTAAAGATGGCTATATTCTCCAAGAATACCAAAATGGCCTAGCCTTGTTCATTTGAGCAAAATGAGTTCTGTGTTGCATTATCGCTCAGGGATGGACGACTATTCGTATTAACATCTGCTACTAATAACCTAACTAAAGATGACTACTACTAGCATTCTACCTACTATTGAAGCTATTGAAGCTTTTGTTAAGGTAATGTTAAGACTAGATCACTGGACAATAGACACGGACCTGCGTTAGGTTAACTAACCAAGTAACCTTGGCTAACCTAACTGCGTTGCGTTAAGTTAGAGTTCACGAAAGTGGATTTCTTTCTTCAATTTTTCAACTGTCTCCCATTTGTATGCTAATAGGCACTGTTCAGGCTGAGGAACTGAGGAAGGGTGCACACAGCCCCTGCCTCTAATTACTCTAAAAAGCGTTTTGAAATTGCCTCACAGCAAAGCAAGAAATGCTATTGGAAGTACATGAGCTGAGATTAGCGGCGGAGATTTTATATCCAGGTTTAACATGCAGGTGTAAAAGCAGATTTTATTTCGTGTGCATTAGCTATACTGTAAATAGATATTGCTAGGATGTAGAAAAAAGGAGCCTATTTGATATAGGCTTTATCAAAGCAGATTTTTCAATCCTGTCTTCTCTGATAGAAATGGATATGCAAGCTTTTTGCCTGCTAGAGTCATGCTCTTTTGTTCAAAAAAGGAATCATGTAAACCAACTGCCTCATTTATAAAACAGTTGATGGTTCTTATACAGGAGATAGAAAGGCCTATGGATGAATGAGTATGGATGTGGATAGATAGATGGATAAGATATTTTAGGCTCGTGAAGCTTGGTTGCGCAGAGTCTTCTATACCTCAGAAATATTGGGCTATATATTTTTCTGTGTAAGCTACAAATACATGAATTTGAACTCCCAGCTTCTAAAAGACTGCTTGTGCTCTTTGTTATTCAAGACTGCTCAGAATTTTTTTGTTTTTTTTTGTTCAGCAGAGTCTCAGCTTAAACTCAAAATTCCATATGCTTTTTTATAATTTGCTTGCCGCTAAAATTAAGCGAAAAAATCCTGCAGATGTATTTGACCTTCAGGCAGACAGATGTAGCTCGGTAAAGTACATTTAGCATTGCCACTGGAATTTAAATTCCGCACTTGTTCATTCTAATTAAAGGAGCCACATGGTCAGCTGTAATTTCTTTCTAATCACATCCGTATCCTTCAAAACCACCTGTAGTGGATGCATTTCAAGTCGCCAGTGGACCAGCTATTTAATTCCCGTATGTTCTCCTCATTAAAGACGGAGGTAAAACGGTCCAAAAATAGAATTTGTGATCGCCATTGGCACGGCAGCAAAGCTGAACAGGTGGCACAGGCTCTGTTGCTGTGTATAGATGAAGGCCTGGCAGCTGGAGTTGCATTTAAGTGCGCAGTTCAGTTCGTCTCCGGCACTGGCGGTCCAGTAAGTCGGATTTGAGTAGCTCGATGTCGTCTGCAGGAACTGTCTCGGCGACTCACGGAATCGGTGGCAGAGGCCTGAGAAGTGAACGAAATAAATAATGAGACGAAATTGTAGCTGTTTCTTTGGATATTTAGGCGAACGTATTTATAATTACCTGTACGAGCATAAGTCAGTGAGTACACAGAGTTTTTGCTGAAACCGCCACATATTTGAGACGAGTTTCCGGAGCATTTGCTTTTGCACTCAGACGCGGTGCCATGGCGTCCGTAGCTGGTGCCGCAGTAGCAGCCAACGCCACTCTGCAGTCCACAGTACGGGAATCCGCCCAGCGAGCAGATTCTGCTGCACAGCTCGATTGTCATTCCCGAGCTGCCTGGCACGGCGTATCCATAGCTAGACCGCACTTTGAAAATTCCAAGTTGGCTGATGCCAACCAGGGAGTTGAGATCGCGACTCGCTGAGCTGTCAAAATAGCAGCCAAGATAGGCTAAGCTGGCGATTCTTGCATTGACAGATGACATCAGAAGCAAGATTGACAGGACCAGGAAACTGTTCTTGCTCTGATTGACAGTCATGGCTCGCCAGAAAAGTGCAGATTAGTTTGCTGGTATAGTTTGATAAGAGAGCGTTTGATTTTTGGCACGAACTGAACTTGAAGATCAATTGTACTTCACTGAGAGTCTTTCTCGGGTCTTCCCAATCTTCCGGATGTATGAAGTAATCTATCGCTCGTACTGCCTAGGACTCGCAGTGAGGTGTGACAATAGAATTAATTGCCTTGTTTTTTAGTTTTGCGCTCTGCTGAAGCTTTTAGTATATATATTCATGCCTGATTGGCATGCTGAATAAGGGAATTCGACAGATCCGGTCTACTGAAGCACAGAAACCAGTCAGTTTTTGGGGTCTTTTTATACCTAAGTGAAAACACGTACCTATTATCGATCGCTGATTGGCCTCATCTTCCTATGCGTGTCGCAGTTGTCACTAACCTAACAGCCTATTATTTTTTTAATCTCGCCATGGTAACTGTTGTATTGAAGTACAATTACAAGGCTTGCTGGGCTTTAGGCTTCTAACTCTTGTAGCTTAAACTCAAGCTGGCTAACTTCTGTTCCTTGCTAAAAAAACTACTGGTTTGGCATAATGTTATGCGATAACTTGTTTTAACAGTACCCGGCGAGCACTCGTTGCAGAGGCTGAAAAACTTGACTGAAAGTCCAAAATTTGTCAAAAAGTCTCTACACTGAAAATCTTACGAGTGTGCTTAAGCTTTGAGAAGTGAGTGTCCTGAAACAGGGCATCACCAGTTTTTGATTTACGGTAATGGAATAAGTCTGGGAGTGTTAAGTGGTAACTCACCCACTCATACGCCAAATTCCTTAGGTTCCATTCCCCACGTCCAACTGTTGATCGAAAGTCCCAGGTTTAATTCCCCACTCGGCCACATTAATTTCGGAATCGTTCATGACAATCGTGCGATTCACGCAGAAAGGTGTACACTGACTGACGATGAGAAAATCAGGGCCCGCTGTACATTCCTGTGAGGGCGTGCGCATCTTTATGCGTCTGTGTTCTCAGGGGTCAGCGGAATGGGCATGACCTCCTGCCTCATCGCTGGCTGCGGGTCGGCTGTCCAAACCCCCCCCCCCCAATTTGCTGTCGGTGCATATTTTCTGAAAGCATGCGAAACAGATTGACATCACTGATTTGGCTGGTCAGTGTCTTTCGAAGGCTATATAATGTGCCAAGCCTTGACTTGACTCAGCTGCAGGGGCATCTGGGCACCCGGATACATCGGAGGCGTTGACGCCTATTCCGTTAACCCCTAGCGACCACGGGTAGCTGGTGCTGCGGTGTCGCGCAAGGAGATCCGGTGGTTCCGGTGTCTCCCGGAGAGTCCAGGAGGTGGATGGTCGCTCACCCGGTAGCCCTTAGGTAGCGGACGAGCTGGCAGAGATTCTCTAAATGAAAAATTTAGAGGTCCGTGTTTGGGCCGAGGTAGGTGAGCCTGTCCTGAGTAAAGACGGGAATTCACAGATGAAGTGCTCCGCATACTCCACACTGGAGAGGCAGAATGGGCATTCCTTACTGCGGATCTTTCCCTGGAGTTAGCGATGCATGTCAAAACAGCCATGACTCGAGAGGACCATGGTTGCCGTCCTGATGTCCCCCTGATAGCCGGCAGCCGGGCTGACAGCCCGGGCGGGGAGTGTACGAAGCCACTATGCGTCATTACGCAGCCTATTCTTAGTGTGATCGCCCAAAATTGTCCCGATAATGTGATGGCAGTTGTTTAAACGTTTATTTTACGATTCAGTTCGTCCGGGGTTTGCTACAGGCTTTTCGAAGGACACCGTAAAATGAACCGAACCGAAAAGCAAAGTGCAAACTGGCTTATGAATGCTTCATCCTGTCGGGGTCTGGGAGGTGTGCATTTATGCGATAGCAGCTTAGGCACATCAGATGATGTCTGAAAATTTTATTCTACGATTCCATTTGCACATGCTAATTCTCAGGTATTAGCCTGTGAATCTACCATGCTAATGAGTCAACATACACTCGTAGGCAGGTGCATGATGGTACGTTTTTCGGCAATTATTATTGACAATTAGCAGCATCTGACTAAACCGTTGTATACATACTTTTACTCAGAAGCAATAGCAATTTTAGCCATTATTTTTAGTATATAGGATTCCACAGTTGCTCCTCATCTACGCATTTCATGGCATGACTGCTTTCCCCACCTTTATGTCTGTTTACCTTTCTTGTATCTGTGCATTAGCGTGAAAAAGGTGTGGAATAATGACATCTGTGCTAGGCTATATAATGCATTTTAATTCGTAGCTTTTTTAAACAATAGTCAGACACACGCGTACTTAACAGTCTACCTGTACTATTGTCACTATAATAATAGAAATGTTACATTTTTATTCCAGTGTCTATAGTCGTCTATCTTTTCACCACGAAGTTTGCTGGCAGAGAGAGAGACAAATGCCCATTTGAATGTACACACATACATGTAGTACTTTTGTGTACAAACGTATGCAACATGTAGCATTAATGTAAACTGCACTTGTCAATCCAGTTTTGCACAAAGAAGTTCGTACTTTTGCAGCCTACCTAGAAGCAGAAATATGAAAGCGGAAAGCTAGAGACAAATATGAGTGCCTGACAGCGGAACTGAATTTGAGTTTTTTGCTGACAAATTTGGTTGTCTGCTTTGGTTTGGTGATGCACTGCAACTAAGGGCGTTGCCTCTCCATCATTTCCTTTCAGGGGCTTTTTTAGAGGCGCCAACCACCAGCGGCTTTAGCACCAGCGGCTTTAGCACCAGGGGCTTTAGACTGAACTAAACGAAAATTGAATGATTGTAGCGCTTCAAAGTGAAGATTTAGGATGCGAAATTCGCAGTCAAGCGCAGGCATTAAGAGTGATCATTTCTGTTACATTGCGGTGCGTTTAGAAAAAATTGTTTAATCCTGGTTGCTGCTCAGAGACGATATGTTCTGCTGATAATATATGCGAGTGCGTTTATATTTATATTTGAAAGAAAAATGTACACAATGATTATCTAAGCAGAAAGTGCTTAATACAATATTGATGGATGCTGAATAGTTACTAATGAAGAGTAGTAGTATAAGCATCTAAATTGCAATAAAATCTAATGAGAATAACAAATATCGGGTTCAATAATTAATTAACATGCCTATCATAGCAAACACATGTTAATTTAGACATAGAAAGCAATTAAAGCGAAACTTTTAATATCAATTAGCAGTTTTACAGATAGGCAATGCACGCAATGCATGCACACTGACAAGATGCCAAGTTCAAAACTACGCTAGTATCAAAACAGCATGTCTGTTTGTCTGTCTGTCTGTCTGTCTGTCTGTCTGTCTGTCTTAGTGTCTGTCTGTCTGTCTGTCTGTCTGTCTGTCTGTCTGTCTGTCTGTCTGTCTTAGTGTCTGTCTGTCTGTCTGTCTGTCTGTCTTACTGTCTGTCTGTCTGTCTGTCTGTCTGTCTGTCTGTCTGTCTGTCTGTCTGTCTTAGTGTCTGTCTGTCTGTCTGTCTGTCTGTCTTAGTGTCTGTCTGTCTGTCTGTCTGTCTTAGTGTCTGTCTGTCTGTCTGTCTGTCTGTCTGTCTGTCTGTCCGTCTGTCTGTCTGTCTGTCCCTCAGCATAAAGTCACCCTCCCTTGCCTGGTCTTAGAAAAGTCCACGATAAAGTCCGTGAAGTCCTCAGTAAAGTCTCATGCGCAATAAAACTCTCATTCAGGCTCACAATGAAGCCAAAGCTTTCGGATCCTCAACGAAAGCCTTGGCCATCTCGATCAGCTGACCCTCGAACAGGTCGATTAGGCGCTGGCGCTCTTCAGTAGCCAGCCGCTTAGCCAGCCGAGAGAGTTTCTTGGCTCCACTGGCCCCGTTCTCGCATTGAATCTGCGGCTTGCCGAGAACCGGGTGGCTCACCAGCCCCGATTCGGCTGCAACCAGAGCCACTCGCTTCTCGGCAAAGTCGCCCTCCAGGCCCAGTCGCAGACAGACTCTCTCGCAAGTGACGGAAATTTTAGCGGGCGGCAACGCGACGCAGCCGGCGCAACAGCCGGCGCCAATTTCGGAATCTGCGCCAAAACTGGCAGCCAAAGGGCCGGCGTTGAACTTGAAGCGGGCCTTGAAAGTGCTGCCGTCCACCGTTACCTGAGCAGAGTTGGAGGTAGGATGGGATGGGGCACGAGTCCAATTATTGGATCATGACTGCGTAGAAAATTAAAGGCCAAAAAGATGATTTAAAGAATTACGAATAAAGGGGGACTTTCAGAAGGCTTGACTAACAAGCCAACTGGCAACGGTTTAAGGGCTGGTTCTCAGGTGCTAAAGCCCCTGGTGCTAAAGCCCCTGGTGCTAAAGCCCCTGGTGCTAAAGCCCCTGGTGCTAAAGCCCCTGGTGCTAAAGCCCCTGGTGCTAAAGCCCCTGGTGCTAAAGCCCCTGGTGCTAAAGCCCCTGGTGCTAAAGCCCCTGGTGCTAAAGCCCCTGGTGCTAAAGCCCCTGGTGCTAAAGCCCCTGGTGCTAAAGCCCCTGGTGCTAAAGCCCCTGGTGCTAAAGCCCCTGGTGCTAAAGCCCCTGGTGCTAAAGCCCCTGGTGCTAAAGCCCCTGGTGCTAAAGCCCCTGGTGCTAAAGCCCCTGGTGCTAAAGCCCCTGGTGCTAAAGCCCCTGGTGCTAAAGCCCCTGGTGCTAAAGCCCCTGGTGCTAAAGCCCCTGGTGCTAAAGCCCCTGGTGCTAAAGCCCCTGGTGCTAAAGCCCCTGGTGCTAAAGCCCCTGGTGCTAAAGCCCCTGGTGCTAAAGCCCCTGGTGCTAAAGCCCCTGGTGCTAAAGCTCCTGGTGCTAAAGCCCCTGGTGCTAAAGCTCCTGGTGCTAAAGCCCCTGGTGCTAAAGCCCCTGGTGCTAAAGCCCCTGGTGCTAAAGCCCCTGGTGCTAAAGCCCCTGGTGCTAAAGCCCCTGGTGCTAAAGCCCCTGGTGCTAAAGCCCCTGGTGCTAAAGCCCCTGGTGCTAAAGCCCCTGGTGCTAAAGCCCCTGGTGCTAAAGCCCCTGGTGCTAAAGCCTCTGGTGCTAAAGCTCCTGGTGCTAAAGCCCCTGGTGATAAAGCCACTGGTGCTAAAGCCCATTGTGCTGACAGTATTAGCTGGCATGAACACATAACTACACAAAAATACTTACATTCGATGCGCAAATTAGAAAATACTCGAAATCGAAGTATTCGAAATCAAAATCGAACCTAGGACTATGCAACAGTTTATTGTAACAGAATCAACAAAACATGTAGATTCGCGTAAAGCTTGCCTCTGTATCGTCCTCAACGCTAGCGAAACTTGCCAGCCCAGTAGCTTGGCAGTCCCTCAGCTTAGCGCTGGCTGCCAAGCCGCAACACGAGGGGCAGAAGCCGCAGAACAGCGGCACAGCGAATTCCACTGTTCGATCATCTGGACCCTTGAAGGGGTCTAGGCCGGACGAACGAACGTGCTCATTAAGTCGAGTTACAAGCCGTTGGGCCAAAGCGGCCACGCGGTCCTGCGTCAGTTGGCCGGCCATTTGGCCAGCAGCTTTGGTGGCAGCCTGCACTGCCGCCTCCTTCATTGCGGAAAAGTTGCTCAGCTGATTCTGTGGATTTGCGTTTTTTCGGAGTTTTTTTCGCAATTGTGTTTCATCGAAACGTTCTTTTGACGCTGCTTTAGCACAGCAGGCACGCACTCATACACACGCTCCACACAGCGGCCCTGAACTTCTAATCGCCAGGCATCAACACTCTAAAAGCCTGGGGGGTTTGGCCCTCGTGAGTGTGAATTGCACCACAACCACAGGCCAGCGCGAAAGTCAGACGCGTTTACCACTGGGCTGCTCTGCACCATCAGGAAGGCTTTCAGGACTGAGAAGTTTTGTATGTGTTAGATAGCTCGTAAATGCTGTACTATTAAGTACACTCTTAAATGAAGTTTTTTTACTTCGTAAAAGTATGAATGAGTGCAAAATTCTTACCAAGTTATCCATTTAAACTCGACCTTTGGTGCACAATTAGTTAAATTCTGAAGAAGATATCGCTGCTTTAGTATCTTCCCTGCACTGTACTAAGAAGCGGGGTTGACTTCATATTTTGGGCAGAATAGAAATGCAAAAATGCAACAAGCTGCAAGCATGACTGTGCGCTTCAAGCAGCACGTACGTCTCCGAACCCGATAGAGCCGAACGAAATTCCAATTCCCTCGTCCTGGCATTTCCTCCCGGCTTCCCAGCTTAGCAGATCAATAACAGCTGGACAGAGGGGGATACGGGGATAGCTAGCAGTGCGCGATGCGCGTCTCCGTTGGATGGCCTGCGCTTTCATGAGCCGATTTCTGGTGCAACAAGGACATGTCGTTTTTTTCTGTACAAAACTGTACAACGAATCTTTAATTTCGGATTACATATGCTTTCCGCTTTGACACGATTTTACATTCGACATAGGCAGTGCGCATGGCTTCTATGTACGATTAAATAGACCAAAAAATATATGGCCCATTCTGGGTTTTTTAAAAGTCCTTTTCATGCATCGATCGGCTAGTGTATGACCGTATGACTCCAGTGTGTCAATTTGCTCCTATTTGCTTTTCATGAATGAGTAGTCCACAACGTGGCAATTCAATGGCTCAGAATTAGAGCTACATGCTTGGATTTAGAAATTTGCCACAAAACGGCAATCTAGCTACGGTCAAAGTAACTTACCATTTGTGACATAGTGACACGATGAACTTTGCTATAGGTTGCATGCACTGTAGCGTTGACTCACTAGCAGTGAAGTTGTTATTGATCGGCTTAGAGATTGTATTTTATTCCACCCCACCCCATGCGCGCGTTTGAATCTGTCTGCACCCACCACCTCAGTGCTAAATAATAAATGTGAACAGCCTAGCTCTCAAGCGAGCACCTATTACTCACTCCTGCAATTCCACACTTCTGCCTCGCTTAACAAAGTTATCACAATGGCGACGAGTCTGCCCACGCTGGGCCAACTGCTACCATCTACAAACATCGAGATCTTCCTAGAGCGTCTCGAGCAGTACTTCATCTGCAAGGAGGTGAAGGATGAGGCAAAAGTGGCAACTCTGATCACGTCGATTGGAGAGGAGGCTTACATCACACTGCGGAGTCTGTGCCAGCCGGTCCAAGTGGCGCAGAAGTCTTACGCTGACCTGAAGAAGCTGCTGACAACGCACTTCGCACCCAAGCCTTCGGAGCTAGCTGCGAGGTTCCGTTTCCAACAACGAACTCAGCAAGCAGGCGAGAGCTTCACGGCATTCATCGCGGGGCTCCAGGCTCTGTCAGCTGACTGCAACTTCGGTGAGTCGCTAAATGAGCGGCTCCGAGACCAACTCGTGTTCGGCCTTCGAAGCGACGCCTATCGAGCCAAGCTGCTGGAAGTCGTTGAGCCGACTTTCGAATCCCTGCAAACAAAGGCTATGTCGCTGGAGTCTGCAGAGCGTTCGTCCCTGGAGATGTCACAAAGGGCATCGGAGTCTGTTGCCAATCTGCAATTTGTCAGCAAGAGAGGTAGCCGCAAGCAGGTGACACCTTCAGCGCACCACAGAGGGCATCGGGTCAGCGGCAGCGACAACGGCGGCAGCGGCAACGGCGGCAGCGGCAACGGCAGCGGCAACGGCAGCGGCAACGGCAGCGGCAACGGTGGCGGTGGCAGCTCATGCAAAAGCTGTGGCGGTTCCCACTAGCGTCATTCATGCAAGTTCAGGGACGCCAAGTGCCATGCATGCGGCAAGGTCGGCCATATCCGCAAGGTCTGCCAGTCCACCAAGCAGGCCAAGCTACACATGTTACAAGAGGAGCGGATGGCACCTACTGTCGAAGGCGCGTGTGACACCCAGGTGCCCATCTTCGCAGTCCGACCAACAGGCAGAAACGCTGGACCGACAGACATGCTGCTCGTCAACGGCCAGGAATGCCAGTTTGTCATCGACACCGGCTCTGCAGTCACGCTGATGCCGCAGCAGCTGCAGCAAAAGTTACTCCCTCAGCTACAACTGGCTCCATCGGCTGCAGTGCTGCGAACCTTCACCAATGAACGCTTTCATCCGCGAGGCCAAGCCACAGTCTGCGTCCAGCACAACGCCCAGCAGCTACAGCTACCGCTGCTTGTAGTCGACAAAGGAGACACGGCACTGCTGGGACGAGACTGGCTGGCTCACCTTCGGCTGGACTGGCCGACAATTATGGCCCAGGTGCACACCGTGTCGACCGATAGCGACATCAGCGATCTGCATGAGAGATTTGCTGCGGTGTTCGAGGACCGACTTGGCGAATATCGACACGGTAAAGTGCGGCTCAACGTCGTCGACGGTGCCCAACCTCGGTTCTTTAAAGCCCGCCCGGTTCCGTATGCACTACGAGAGCGCGTGGACGAGGAGCTGCAGAGACTGGAGGCCAACGGCATCATTTCGGCGGTTAAGCACAGCGATTGGGCCTCTCCGATCGTTCCGGTGGTCAAGAAGGATGGCGGCGTCAGGATTTGCGGTGATTATACGCAAACTTTCAACCCGGCGTGCCTGACCGAGCAGTACCCTCTACCCAAGATCGAGGACCTGTTTGCCAAGCTGGGAGGCGGTTGTAAGTGGACAAAACTCGATCTGTCCAATGCCTTCCTGCAGCTTCCGCTCGCCGAAGACAGCAAAGCCTTCGTCACGATCAACACGCCGAAGGGACTCTACCAGTTCAATCGCATGCCTTTTGGCATCAAGTGCGCCACCGCGATCTTCCAACGGACGCTGGACACTCTGCTAGGAGATCTCGACTCTGTCCAGGTGTTTGTCGATGACATCCTGGTCACCGGCAAGACGATGTACCAACATAAGAAAAACCTGGAAGAAGTTCTGCAGTGCCTTCTTGATTCGGGACTCAGGCTGAACAAGCAAAAGAGCCAGTTCTTCATGGACTCAGTCGAGTATCTGGGTTACCGCATTGACGCATGTGGACTCAGCCCGCTGATGGACAGGGTGGCCGCAATTCAAGACGCCCCAGCGCCGAAGGATATCAGCCAGCTGCGCTCGTTCCTCGGCATGCTGACTCAGTACGGCCGGTTCCTGCCTAACTTGTCCACCGTAGTGGCGCCGCTCAATCAGCTGCTGGCCAAGGACGTTCGTTGGACGTGGGACAAGCCGCAGCAAACCGCCTTCAGCGAAGCTAAGCGCCTGCTGCTCCATTCACCTGTGCTGGTGCATTACAATCCGGATCTGCCGCTGCGGCTCGAGTGTGACGCTTCACCATACGGAGTGGGCGTGGTGTTGTCCCATCGCATCGACAACAAAGACTGCGCAGTGGCATTCGCTAGCCGCACCCTGAACGCAGCACAGCGGGGCTACTCGCAGCTCGACAAGGAAGCGCTGGCCATAATGTTCGGGCTGCACCGCTTCCATCAATTCCTCTACGGCCGGAGATTCACGATAGTCACTGATCACCTGCCGCTACTCGGGCTACTGGGCGAGCGGAAAGGCATCCCGGCACACGCTGCAGCCCGCATGCAGCGGTGGGCGATCCGACTGGCGAGCTATTACTATGCGCTCGAGTTTCGGCCGACGGAGAAGCACGCCAACTGCGACTCGCTGTCCCGGCTGCCATTGCCGCAGCAGTTCGAGGAGGAGACAGCAGTTAACTCGCTGCTGATCGACGAGGGCGCAGGTTCGGCCGCCACTGCAGCGACGGTGGCGCGGCTCACCAGGACGGATGCGGTGCTAGGGCGCGTGCTGCGCTGTCTGCAGACGGGTTCGACCATCTGCGCCGACCTGACCGACTTCGCCAGGCGCCAGAGCGAGCTGTCCATTGACCAGGGCTGCGTGCTGTGGGGCGCTCGAGTTGTGGTGCCAGCCGCCTTGCGACAACAAGTGTTGAACGAGCTGCACCAAGCCCACCCTGGCATCAGCCGCATGCGCGCCCTCGCGAGAAGCTACGTCTGGTGGCCAAGTACCGACAAAGACTTGGAAGCCACAGTAAAAGCCTGTCGCACCTGCCAGCTCAATCAGGCGGATCCATCCAAGGCCCCGGTGCAGCCCTGGCCATTCCCGACTGAGCCATGGGAGCGGTTGCACATCGACTACGCGGGACCTGTGGACGGCCGCACTTACCTGGTCCTGGTCGACGCGCACAGCAAGTGGCCAGAGGTGCACAGGATGAGCAGCACCACTGCAACTGCGACGATCAGCTGTCTGCGAGAAATCTTCGCTCGTCTCGGCCTACCGAGAACCTTGGTGTCGGACAACGGGCCTCAATTCGCTTCGGCCGAGTTCGCTGAGTTCGTCAGTTCCAACGGCATCCGGCACATCTTCTCGGCGCCATTCCACCCGGCGACCAACGGCCAGGCCGAGCGCTTCGTCCAGGTGCTGAAGCGGCATCTGAGTAAGTGCGGTCACTCCGACGCGCAACTTCAACGACTGCTGATGGCCTACCGCAACACTCCGCACAGCGTCAGTGGCACCGCGCCGAGTCAGCTGCTCATTGGCCGCCGGCTGCGCAGCCGGCTGGACCTCCTGACACCATCGTTGACTTCGGCCATGCAACAGCGACAGCAGCATCAGCTTCAGCAACAGCGGCCAGCGCGCCAGTTCCAGCCTGGAGAACGTGTGCTCTACCGCGATTTCAGCACTGCTGCTCGTTCAGGAGAAAGCAGTCGCTGGGCCGAAGGTGTCATTGTCAATGCCGGCACTCGCAACTGCACAGTCGATTCTGGGCGCGGCGTACAAGCGCGACACGCTGACCAGCTGCTGGCGGCTCCCGCTGGGCTGGCCGAGTCGAACAGCAGCACAACCCCGGCCGAGGACTGCGCGGCACCTGACGTTGGCGGCACGCCAGCCTCGCCGCAGGCAGACACGGCTGACGATGCTAACGAGGCACCCCGGCGCTACCCGAATCGAGTTCGAGCACCACCTGACAGATTGATGCTGCAGTGAGGGTGTTAACTTAGGGGGGAGATGTGACATAGTGACACGATGAACTTTGCTATAGGTTGCATGCACTGTAGCGTTGACTCACTAGCAGTGAAGTTGTTATTGATCGGCTTAGAGATTGTATTTTATTCCACCCCACCCCATGCGCGCGTTTGAATCTGTCTGCACCCACCACCTCAGTGCTAAATAATAAATGTGAACAGCCTAGCTCTCAAGCGAGCACCTATTACTCACTCCTGCAATTCCACACTTCTGCCTCGCTTAACAAAGTTATCACACCATTCAAATCGACATTTGTTACAGTTGTAATCTATGCATTTTTGTGTTTATTATTAAGGGGTTTGTAGCCTAGTGGTCAGAGCGTCGGACTCACGACTGAAAGGTCGTCGGACTCGTCGTCCTTGAGCAAGACTTAACTTTACATTGCTTCAATTCACCCAGCTGTCCTTGGACTGAACAGCTGTGCGCGGCCTTCAGAATAGCTGCGGCTGAGTTGTCGGTTGCACATCTGCCCATTGGGGCAGTTGTAGTCAGTTATTATTATTTATTAATATGCTCATGTAAGTCAAGGAATTTTTTCAACTTCAGTATCAAAGCCTGTGCCATATTGCTAATAAATTGATTTGTTTAACTGCATCAGTGGAAACAGAAGCTACAACAATACACATCGGTACTGCAGCAATTTTGCTCTGCCAACATTTTCTAAGAATTGTGGCGCCAGTAAGCATGGCAACGAGCGGATTCCTGTTCAGTCAAGAACGCTAAACTAAAACGGTCTAGAGCCTAGTCCAACAGCTGAAACCTTTTGTATCGGCGCGGATGATATGACCTGACAGTTAGAAGTTGTCGCTCACTGAATCACCTAAAGGCCATTGCAGTGTGCGTCAACTTGTTGTACGAGAAAGTCTGTCACAAAGTCTGTCAGCTCCTAAAGTAGTTCTAAAAGATTCTGAATCTATTTTTTAAACTACGGTAAAATGCAAATGGCAGAGGCTGAGAAGATAATGATTCTCACAGCAATTTTAAGCTTTCATAATAACCCAACCCAAAGCTCCTAAATAGAACCGTTTCTTGCAATCTAAGCGTCAAATTTTTGAAACGCTCGCGTGCGAAGAGGATGGTTCGCAAAACTTTCTTGCCACAATGCCCTTCTTTAACTCAAAAAGTGCATCAGATAAACTTGTAGACGGCTAAAAAGGTTAAGAGGCAGTTTTGTGTAAACTTTTATTGGAATACTTAATCGTGGGAAATTGTTCCGCACAATTCACATCGAATACTGGGCACAGGGTGCCAAAAAACGGTTGAGCTTGCTAAACAACAATGAAAAGTTCCAACGGAAACGCCCAAGTTTCACATGCCTAAGAAAGGCGATAGCTTCTGACAAAACATGAAAAGTTTGCCTAAAAGGTTGAATAACAGAATTTGAAGTTGCAACCGAACACTTCGTGGCTTAACCAAAACATCAGAAATCTAAACAAAAAAGCTCTGCTAAACACATGTCAAAGAAAGCGCTACCATCGATCAGCAGCAAGTACTGCCTTTGGGTCTGTATGCTGCTACTGTACATGACGCAAACAATACAGGGCTCTACAACAGCAAATACAGAACCTGTTACAGCAACAGTAAAAACCGAACTATCGACTACAGAAGGAGACTTAACTGCGTCGGAAGACACAACTCAGAATCCATCGATGTCTGCAGAACCACCGACTGATAAAACAATGAACTTCTCTCCTTCTGCTGAGACACCAACTGATTCGACGATGGACCCATCTCCTTCTGCAGGGCCATTAACTGACTCGACAATGGACCCATCTCCTTCTGCTGAGACACCAACTGACTCGACGATGGACCCATCTCCTTCTGCAGAGCCATTAACTGACTCGACAATGGACCCATCTCCTTCTGCTGAGACACCAACTGACTCGACAATGGACCCATCTCCTTCTGCTGAGACACCAACTGACTCGACAATGGACCCATCTCCTTCTGCAGAGCCATCAACTGATTCGACAATGGACCCATCTCCTTCTGCAGAGCCATTAACTGACACGACAATGGACCCATCTCCTTCTGCAGAGCCATCAACTAACTCGACAATGGACCCATCTCCTGCAGAGCCATCAACTGACTCGACAATGGACCCATCTCCTGCAGGGCCATCAACTGACTCGACAATGGACCCATTTCCTTCTGCAGAGCCATTAACTGACTCGACAATGGACCCATCTCCTTATGCAGAGCCATTAACTGACTCGACAATGGACCCATCTCCTGCAGGGCCATCAACTGACTCGACAATGGACCCATCTCCTTCTGCAGAGCCATCAACTGACTCGACAATGGACCCATCTCCTTCTGCAGAGCCATCAACTGACTCGACAATGGACCCATCTCCTGCAGAGCCAATAACTGATTCGACAATGGACCTATCTCCTTCTGCAGAGACATCAGCGGATACATCTACGAACTCATCGATTGCTACTGAATCAATTACTATTTCATCGACTAATTCTCCTTCACCATCGACTGAAACAACTCTTCATCCATTAACCACAGGACCTCCACCGCAGACTGACACAACTATCAATACTTTAACCACAGGTCCTTCACCACCAACTGACACAACTGTCAATCCTTTAACCACAGGTCCTTCAACACCGACTGACACGACTGTCAATCCTTTAACCACAGGTCCTTCAACACCAACTGACACAACTGTCAATCCAACAACTGGACCTCCATCACCGGCTGAAACGACTGTCGATCCAACAACTGGACCTCCACCACCGTCTGACACAACTGTCAATCCTTTAACCACAGGTCCTTCAACACCAACTGACACGACTGTCAATCCAACAACTGGACCTCCATCACCGGCTGAAACGACTGTCGATCCAACAACTGGACCTCCATCACCGGCTGAAACGACTGTCGATCCAACAACTGGACCTCCATCACCGGCTGAAACGACTGTCGATCCAACAACTGGACCTCCATCACCGGCTGAAACGACTGTCAATCCAACAACTGGACCTCCATCACCGGCTGAAACGACTGTCGATCCAACAACTGGACCTCCACCACCGTCTGACACAACTGTCAATCCTTTAACCACAGGTCCTTCAACACCAACTGACACGACTGTCAATCCAACAACTGGACCTCCATCACCGGCTGAAACGACTGTCGATCCAACAACTGGACCTCCATCACCGGCTGAAACGACTGTCGATCCAACAACTGGACCTCCATCACCGGCTGAAACGACTGTCGATTCAACAACTGGACCTCCATCACCGGCTGAAACGACTGTCGATCCAACAACTGGACCTCCATCACCGGCTGAAACGACTGTCAATCAAACAACTGGACCTCCATCACCGGCTGAAACGACTGTCAATCCAACAACTGGACCTCCACCACCGTCTGACACAACTGTCAATCCTTTAACCACAGGTCCTTCAACACCAACTGACACGACTGTCAATCCAACAACTGGACCTCCATCACCGGCTGAAACGACTGTCGATCCAACAACTGGACCTCCAACACCGGCTGAAACGACTGTCGATCCAACAACTGGACCTCCATCACCGGCTGAAACGACTGTCAATCCAACAACTGGACCTCCATCACCGGCTGAAACGACTGTCGATCTAACAACTGGACCTCCATCACCGGCTGAAACGACTGTCGATCCAACAACTGGACCTCCATCACCGGCTGAAACGACTGTCAATCCAACAACTGGACCTCCATCACCGGCTGAAACGACTGTCGATCCAACAACTGGACCTCCATCACCGGCTGAAACGACTGTCAATCCAACAACTGGACCTCCATCACCGGCTGAAACGACTGTCGATCCAACAACTGGACCTCCATCACCGGCTGAAACGACTGTCGATCCAACAACTGGACCTCCATTACCGGCTGAAACGACTGTCGATCCAACAACTGGACCTCCACCACCGTCTGACACAACTGTCAATCCTTTAACCACAGGTCCTTCAACACCAACTGACACGACTG
Organism: Macrostomum lignano; assembly: GCA_002269645.1. Taxonomy (NCBI): domain Eukaryota; kingdom Metazoa; phylum Platyhelminthes; family Macrostomidae; genus Macrostomum; species Macrostomum lignano. Next base: position 126,573 of record NIVC01000076.1, on the reverse strand, counting down.
TCAATCCAACAACTGGACCTCCATCACCGGCTGAAACGACTGTCAATCCAACAACTGGACCTCCATCACCGGCTGAAACGACTGTCGATCCAACAACTGGACCTCCATCACCGGCTGAAACGACTGTCGATCCAACAACTGGACCTCCATCACCGGCTGAAACGACTGTCGATCCAACAACTGGACCTCCATCACCGGCTGAAACGACTGTCAATCAAACAACTGGACCTCCATCACCGGCTGAAACGACTGTCGATCTAACAACTGGACCTCCATCACCGGCTGAAACGACTGTCGATCCAACAACTGGACCTCCACCACCGTCTGACACAACTGTCAATCCTTTAACCACAGGTCCTTCAACACCAACTGACACGACTGTCAATCCAACAACTGGACCTCCATCACCGGCTGAAACGACTGTCGATCCAACAACTGGACCTCCATCACCGGCTGAAACGACTGTCGATTCAACAACTGGACCTCCATCACCGGCTGAAACGACTGTCGATCCAACAACTGGACCTCCATCACCGGCTGAAACGACTGTCGATTCAACAACTGGACCTCCATCACCGGCTGAAACGACTGTCAATCAAACAACTGGACCTCCATCACCGGCTGAAACGACTGTCAATCAAACAACTGGACCTCCACCACCGTCTGACACAACTGTCAATCCTTTAACCACAGGTCCTTCAACACCAACTGACACGACTGTCAATCCAACAACTGGACCTCCATCACCGGCTGAAACGACTGTCGATCCAACAACTGGACCTCCAACACCGGCTGAAACGACTGTCGATCCAACAACTGGACCTCCATCACCGGCTGAAACGACTGTCAATCCAACAACTGGACCTCCATCACCGGCTGAAACGACTGTCAATCCAACAACTGGACCTCCATCACCGGCTGAAACGACTGTCGATCTAACAACTGGACCTCCATCACCGGCTGAAACGACTGTCAATCCAACAACTGGACCTCCATCACCGGCTGAAACGACTGTCGATCCAACAACTGGACCTCCATCACCGGCTGAAACGACTGTCAATCAAACAACTGGACCTCCATCACCGGCTGAAACGACTGTCGATCCAACAACTGGACCTCCATCACCGGCTGAAACGACTGTCGATCCAACAACTGGACCTCCATTACCGGCTGAAACGACTGTCGATCCAACAACTGGACCTCCACCACCGTCTGACACAACTGTCAATCCTTTAACCACAGGTCCTTCAACACCAACTGACACGACTGTCAATCCAACAACTGGACCTCCATCACCGGCTGAAACGACTGTCAATCCAACAACTGGACCTCCATCACCGGCTGAAACGACTGTCGATCCAACAACTGGACCTCCACCACCGTCTGACACAACTGTCAATCCTTTAACCACAGGTCCTTCAACACCAACTGACACGACTGTCAATCCAACAACTGGACCTCCATCACCGGCTGAAACGACTGTCAATCCAACAACTGGACCTCCATCACCGGCTGAAACGACTGTCGATCCAACAACTGGACCTCCACCACCGTCTGACACAACTGTCAATCCTTTAACCACAGGTCCTTCAACACCAACTGACACGACTGTCAATCCAACAACTGGACCTCCATCACCGGCTGAAACGACTGTCAATCCAACAACTGGACCTCCATCACCGGCTGAAACGACTGTCAATCCAACAACTGGACCTCCATCACCGGCTGAAACGACTGTCGATCCAACAACTGGACCTCCATCACCGGCTGAAACGACTGTCAATCCAACAACTGGACCTCCATCACCGGCTGAAACGACTGTCAATCCAACAACTGGACCTCCATCACCGGCTGAAACGACTGTCGATCCAACAACTGGACCTCCATCACCGGCTGACACAACTGTCAATCCTTTAACCACAGGTCCTTCAACACCAACTGACACGACTGTCAATCCAACAACTGGACCTCCATCACCGGCTGAAACGACTGTCGATCCAACAACTGGACCTCCATCACCGGCTGAAACGACTGTCAATCCAACAACTGGACCTCCATCACCGGCTGAAACGACTGTCAATCCAACAACTGGACCTCCATCACCGGCTGAAACGACTGTCGATCCAACAACTGGACCTCCATCACCGGCTGAAACGACTGTCAATCCAACAACTGGACCTCCATCACCGGCTGAAACGACTGTCAATCCAACAACTGGACCTCCATCACCGGCTGAAACGACTGTCGATCCAACAACTGGACCTCCATCACCGGCTGACACAACTGTCAATCCTTTAACCACAGGTCCTTCAACACCAACTGACACGACTGTCAATCCAACAACTGGACCTCCATCACCGGCTGAAACGACTGTCAATCCAACAACTGGACCTCCATCACCGGCTGAAACGACTGTCAATCCAACAACTGGACCTCCATCACCGGCTGAAACGACTGTCGATCCAACAACTGGACCTCCATCACCGGCTGAAACGACTGTCGATCCAACAACTGGACCTCCATCACCGGCTGAAACGACTGTCGATCCAACAACTGGACCTTCATCACCGGCTGACACGACTGTTAATCCATTATTCACAGGTCCTTCACCACCGACTGACACAACTGTCAATCCATTAACCACAGGTCCTTCACCAACGACTGACACGACTGTCAATCCAACAACTGGACCACCGCAGACTGAAACGACTGTCAATCCATTAGTTACAGGACTGACTCCATTGACCGAATCAACTGTTAGTGTAACTTCAACAGCGTTGAATTTTTTATCTACTGGATTGTCATCATCTGATACAAGTGTTCCAAGTTTTCAAGCGACTGACACGACTCTGTCAGTCACAAATTCACCAAGTGCTTTAAGTGCAGGCGTGACATCGACAGACACTGTTTTAGCGAGTGCTCAAACAAGTGGCGTGCTAACGACGGACACAACCGTTCCGAGTTCTCAAGCGACAGGATTGACTACAGCCAGTGCTCCAGCAAGTGGCTTGCCAACGACGGATACAACTGTTCCGAGTTCTCAAGCGACAGGATTGACTACAGCCAGTGCTCCAGCAAGTGGCTTGCCAACGACGGATACAACTGTTCCGAGTTCTCAAGCGACAGGATTGACTACGAGTCCTCCAGCAAGTGGATTATCAACCGCAGCAAGCGCAGCCAGTGCAGCATCTAGTGAATTTACCGGCACAGGATCAACACTTTCTGTCGCTACAGCATCAGATTCAGTCGCAAGTGCAACAACAATCAGCATCAGCGATGCAACCTCGGCGCAAATCACTGATTGTGGCCCTTTCCGTAGTGGTACAGGTTGTGAAGGATGTAAGCAACAGTCAAAATGTTTAGTGTGAAGGTTATGGAACACTAACCTAGTGTAGGGACAGAAGTAGATATACTTTCAATTGGACAATGATTTAGATCAATGCTTATGTTGAGGCTATGCTATGTTGAATGTTTTGCCTGTTCAGCGAGAATTTCTATGATGGAATTATTGCGACAAATTCTATTCTAAAACATATAAAAGTGAAATGCCACATGAAAGACATTTTCTTGCCGGATCTATCTGTAATAAAACTATTTTTTCATTTTCAATACTTTTAACAGACACCCCGCTCGCAATTGGTCTGATGAGCCTACTAGGCACAGCGTCAGTAGCGGCTGCCGTCGTTATAGCGGTGAAACTGTCTATGGGATCAGCTGGATGCACACAAGGATCGGCGCTGCTGCAGAGAGTGCGACCGCTGTCCGACTGAACAGGTTGGCCTAAAAGCACTGGGAATTCTATTGCATAGTCAAAGCGAAATCTCAGTTTTAATTGGTTTTGAGTATTTGCCTGCGGCCGAAAACATAAAAATCTGACGTCTTCCCATTGCAAAATCTGGCAGTTATTTGCACTTCATATGCCCAAAAGAAAGTAGTTTAAACAGGAACTTTTCTTCGCACTGGCTCATCTAGAATTCATAATAATGTGATTCTTGCACGGTTTTCAGTTCCGGTGCTGTCGTCATGCTACCCGTGTGCAAAGGTTTTTATAAAATAGACTGTCATTGATTAGCAGATTTTTATTGCTTTAACTGGCTTTATAAACCCTTGTATCTAAAAGCAAATTCCCTGATTATTCAGGCCAGTCGTCTGAACCTAAGTCTCAAATACTCCAAAAAACAATAACTTCCCTATGTGTACTAAAATATGCGCCTAATGTAATGTAAATCCTCTTTCCTTTGTTATTTTGCAAATTTCTCCAAGTGACAGGCCATTTATAATAAAATATGAATATAATAACATTATACTGCAAAAACAATACAACAAAACCAAAACAGAAGAAATATATATTTCTAAATGCGCTTTAAAAAAGTTACTTAGTATATTATATATACATAATAGTTAATACCCTAATTTTTTATTACGCAAATTTTATTTTGTAAATTCAACAGTCGCTGCGTTGCAGAGAAAAACTTACATCCTGTAAAGCTATACAGGTGGTGAGCAGTAAAGATTATAAAAATAAAAAGCAGTAAAAACGCGCGCCAACTACTAACAGCATAAAAATTCACATAGCCACTGCGAACTGCTTGAATCAAAAGGCGCAGATCAGAAACCTTGTAATAAAAAGTTATTTTAGCACTCCATTTTAGCAATATTAGCAATTCAAAGCCATTCAAAAAAGTTTGCATAACAACAAAATGAGCATGCGCTTGGCGACAGTGCACTGCAACAAAGTACGAGCGTATTTGGAACATTAATGCTAAAGCTTTAGGCTGTGAAGCCTAAAATTGCAAATTTTCATATGAAACCGCATTGATGATGCTTTTCCAATTCTTTTTAGCATAACATAAAACTGGCGTCTTGGCACAGCGTGCACAATCTTGGCAGGGAAACCGATACACAGGCAGACAGAGAAAGACAGACAGACACATACAGACAGACAGACACACAGACAGACAGAGACAAGGCAGACAGACAGACACATACAGACAGACAGACACACAGACAGACAGAGACAAGGCAGACAGACAGACAGACGGACAGACAGGCAGGCAGACAACCAGATACTAAGACACTAAGACACACAGACAGAGAGACAGACAGACAGGCAGAAAGACAGACGGACAGACAGACAGACGGTCACAGACACACATACAGCCAATTTTACAATAAAGTAAAAAGCAATAAAGAAAGACAATATACAAAGAACATGGCAAACAGAATAAAAAACAATTAGTTGGCTATAAAAGACTAAATAATAAAAATAAAAGAGCGAAAATATAGTTTACCTGCAGCAAATAAGTAAAAACCTATAAAAATTGGAGAAGAACTGAAAAGTAAAATTTCACACTGACAATTTACAGATAAGTACCCGAATTCAGTCATTAAAAAGCCATTAATAACGATGCACTCAAAGTTTAAATTAACCGACAAAGCTTAAAGTACACAAAGGGCTATATAATGCACATCAGATAAGCATTTTTACCAGCAATAATTACCCATATAATTAGGGCTGATAGTAGCAATACCAGTTTGTCTCGGTCTATCTATACAGGAAGTTGAAAATTGATCTTAGCTTCTAATTGGTTCTATACTACTAGTACACAGCTAGATACTATACTACTAGTACACAGCTAGATACTATACTACTAGTACACAGCTAGATACTATACTACTAGTACACAGCTAGATACTATACTACTAGTACACAGCTAGATACTATACTACTAGTACACAGCTAGATACTATACTACTAGTTCACAGCTAGATACTATACTACTAGTACACAGCTAGATACTATACTACTAGTACACAGCTAGATACTATACTACTAGTACACAGCTAGATACTATACTACTAGTACACAGCTAGATACTATACTACTAGTACACAGCTAGATACTATACTACTAGTACACAGCTAGATACTATACTACTAGTACACAGCTAGATACTATACTACTAGTACACAGCTAGATACTATACTACTAGTACACAGCTAGATACTATATTACTAGTACACAGCTAGATACTATACTACTAGTACACAGCTAGATACTATACTACTAGTACACAGCTAGATACTATACTACTAGTACACAGCTAGATACTATACTACTAGTACACAGCTAGATACTATACTACTAGTACACAGCTAGATACTATACTACTAGTACACAGCTAGATACTATACTACTAGTACACAGCTAGATACTATACTACTAGTACACAGCTAGATACTATACTACTAGTACACAGCTAGATACTATACTACTAGTACACAGCTAGATACTATACTACTAGTACACAGCTAGATACTATACTACTAGTACACAGCTAGATACTATACTACTATGCAGCAGATGGAATTGCATATTAATCAGCCAATCTATTTAGTTGTCAGGCCAAAGCAACTCAGGCAAATATGTGCTCTAGAAAATAGGACTGAGAAAATAAAGATATCGAGAGAGTTTTTAGCGCAATTATTTCCACAATTGTAGGCAAAGAAACATGCGGCTAACATTCACTAATAATAGAACAGGAAAGAGATTCATTTTTCAACAGTAGATTATGCAATTTCATAAGCACAATTATGATACAAAAATTACAATTCTTTCCTATTAACATGAGCAATAGTTGAAGAATACATAAGATTAAAGATTCTGCAAGAGTTCCATCGACAATCCGAACAGATTTGTCGAATTTTAACTGATCGTTTTTGAGTTACAACAAGGGGTCGGCAAAGTTACTTGCCTCAATGGCCAGATAATTAATCTTGCTCATGGCTGCAAGCCGAATGAAAGGAGAGGGAAGGGAGTAGAGAGAAAAGGAAAGAGGAGATGAGAGATGAGAGAAGAGGGGAGAGGGGAGAGAAGGGGGAGAGAGAAAAGAAAAGGGGAGAGAGAAGATCAAAGAAGAGAGGTGACTGAGAGCAGAGAAGGGAGAGAGCAGAGAAGAAGAGAAGAGAGAGCTGAAAAGAGAAGCCTCGAGAGGGCTGGATTGCTATGGTGAAGTTTCAAAGTAACCAAGGGCCGGATAGAGGCTTCGCGGGGGGCCGGACACCCCTGCTCTAGACTTTGTAATCTGAAGATGAAAGCCATCACCCTAGCCAAAAAACCCCAAGCTTGCACTGCACCTCAGCTGGAATTGGCATCAGCCCCGCTGTCGCTAGCGGAACAGCTGCTCAACCCAAAAGTTGAGCTGGGACAGCCAGCAGCAGCAGCCGCAGCAGCAGCTCCAGCAGATGCCCTAGCGGCAGCCGACTCAAGCACGGTGTAAAACAGTCTCAAAGGTCCTTTCCTACGCCAAGCGTACACGTAGGCAATATCCATAATAGAGAAGTCGGCGTGCAAACAGTCCTCAGTGTAGAATATTGCAATAGACTGAGTCGGTCGTAGGTCCAGTTTCAATCGCAGAAATTTTTGCAACTGTTGCACAGTAAGACAGGCGGGCGCTAGCAGGTAACAAGCCCGAGTCTGATCAACGCAATCAGTTCTGAGCAGTCGGCCATTACGGATTCGCTTAGTGTCGGCCAGTTCAAGCGACAAGGACACCCGTTCGTCGTCCTGGACTAGGCTAGCAGTCTCTGGCGCTAATAAATCGCCGCGTTTCTCCGGACTCAAAGCTCGGTCAGACCCAGCCGAAGGATGCTCAACGTAGAACTGACGGCGACGAGTCATCTCAGATTTGAATAGGCCGGGCACGAGTTTGTACACGAGCGATTGCAGCGCCCGGTCTAGGCGGATGGCGCGGTATGGATCGCCTTTGTGCAGCTGGATATCGCATACTGGACAGGCGTGCTGCTGAGTCAGATGGGTCAATAGGCACGAGCGACAGAAGGCGTGCAAGCATTCTACTATGGTAGTAGCGTCAATCAGGTAGCCCTGGCATAGGCGACAGGTGATGTGCTCGTTTAATTGATTGATTGGCAGGTGTACTAGCTTGTGCATGGTATTTTTGCAACTGAAATTTTAATTGTATAGTTATGGGTTTTAGTGCAGCTAAGTGAAGTTAACTAGATAACTTATTAATTAATTACCACACTCAGTAACAATGCTAGTTACGTAAAATTTAGCTCTACGTCAAAAATGACCTTCAATAGTCTATGGCTTTAGGTAGAGAATGAACTTCAGTTGTCTATGGCTTTAGGTGGAGAATGACTTGCAATAGTCTATGGCTTTAGGTAGAGAATGACTTGCAATAGCCTATGGCTTTAGGTAGATAATGACTTGCAGTAGTCTATGGCTTTAGGTGGAGTATGACTTGCAGTAGTCTATGGCTTTAAGTAGAGGATGACTTGCAGTAGTCTATGGCTTTAGGTAGAAGATGACTTGCAGTAGTCTATGGCTTTAGGTGGAGAATGACTTGCAGTAGTCTATGGCTTTAGGTGGAGAATGACTTGCAATAGGCTTTAGGTAGAGAATAAACATAGACTGAATTAGATAAGATGTTATCCTCTTGAATTAAAAATTTCTATTGCTTATGTTTTTAAATAATAATCCGTGTCAAGCTTGGCAGTAAAAAATCTTACAGATGTTGTCTCTCGGTTCATACTGAGTGTGTTTTGTTGTAAAGTATAGTTTGTGACTAATATTGAATCACCCATTTTAGTGACATCGTGTCCTTTTTAAAAGACAAAAAAGCAACAAACAAAAGTACTAAAGGGATTAACCATTAGAATTGCTACTAAGAATATGCAATGCAATGTGGACTAGAAGGTAAAACGAATTGCAACATAGAATAGGAAGGACAGACAGGCCGAGAGAGAGAGAGAGAGAGAGAGAGAGAGAGAGAGAGAGAGAGAGAGAGAGAGAGAGAGAGAGAGAGGTAGCGCACAAATAGAATTAATTCGGAACGTTGGCAAAAAGGCTAAGACAGACGGAGAATTCGGATGTTTTATATGCACGCAGGGCAAGTAGATTCTATATATAGAAGCCGGAATGCAAAAAGTACGCAGACCTAACTGGCCAAGCAGTCTCCAACCCATCTTTCTCATCATCAGCTATTGATTCAGTCCACTATAGTTGCTGCATCTAATATGCCTGCAGGCAAAAAATAAACTCAATAATGTAATATTAACGTAAGATAATAAAACTGTCTGCTGCGCTACTGAAAAATTGTCTATAACAGTCAGGTAAGCACTATGGGCAGTACGCGGAAAGCTTTGTTTAGGGTTTATTTGAGCACCGATGCCCCAAACCAAAATCAGCTGTAATTTGTAGATTTTTCATTTTTTTCTCTATAGCAATTTGTGAGTGACAATTTCCCAATGGATTTAGCTAAGGCTTGTTGCAGAATACAGATTAGCTCTTTTTTCTGACTAAAACATAAGAGAGGACATTGAGAAACTAGTGCACGAACAAGATAAGGGAGATGCACGGGGGGACAGGCCGGCTGCGATAGATGATTAACCGGCAGAGCAGAGTAGAGCACAGCAGAAGATCAATATGGATTAGACCGGACCCAAGGGAACTCTAACAAAAAACCAGCTTTGTTTTATTGAGCGGCCGGCTTTTTCGTTTGGGTAAAATTCTGCTACATTCTCTCCTTGTGTACTCAGCTCTAGTCAAGCAAACTGGTCAAATGCAACGTACAAGGCGTGAAGCGCGTCCATCTGGACTTTTGAATTGCAAATAAAGATGAAATGTGTCGAATGTTGACTCGCTCTTTATTTCTTTCATGAAATGTTTACCGAAAAAAATTGTGATAGACAATACGAAACCGTATATTCTTGAGTGCTTGCCACCTGTCACTCTCCAATAATACTCACTCGCCACTTTCACTCTTAGAAAATCTCCATCTCCAAGATCTCCAGGACTTCTAATTCATAGTTTTTTGTAATTCAGTTTTTATGCAAGTGTTGAGTGTACATATCTGACGATTAGAAACTCAGGGCCGCAGTACATTCTATGTGAGTGCCAGCCCACTAGTCTTATAATGCTACCAGCCAGCATCATTTTGCTATCCCGGCGCAGTTTATGCAAATAGAAGGAAGCACTCTGTGTGTGTGTCGAAAGCTATTGACTGTCTGCAACTCTGTCCCATACGCTGTGGAAGTTTAGTAATGGAATATGGAACCACTTCATTGTAGAACTAACGCCAGAAGAAAGAAGAAGTCAAGAGTCGAAAAGTCTTTCACTATACACACATATAGCAGCGGCTTTGACCCAACACAATACAGTATTAGTGAGGGAGTGGTTGACAAGGGTGCAAGAAACTGACGCGGCAGAATTAACATGGCTACTTAGCGGAGACGCCCGAGAATCTAAGCTCATATAGGATTAACAAAGCGGAGTACGAAAAGCAAAGAGCGCTGGTGCTGGTACAGGAAGTCGACAGCACAGCACAAAAGCTTTACTTGAAAATTGACTGCAGGAAATTTAAGCCAAGGAAGAGATTTTTTAGAGTACATTGACTCCTCTATAATACGCGGTCACTTACGAAAGTCGCAGTTACGACTATATGAATTCTATTAGTCTGAATGTTGGAATACAATGTAATAATGCGTCTCTGCCAGGCAAGGTATCATAAATAATAAATCGATGGGTTATAATTACTTCAACGTTAATAACTGGTACAGCAGCACTTGACCAGTGTGGACATTGGTGGATACGGGATGACTAACTACTAATGAATAGGCCAAAAAAACGCACACTATGATCCCTAATTTAAAGCTCTACAGAAAAGACTGGGAAGGCAGAGTGCTGACATGGTATTGGTAAATATCGATTTTATATAAAACTAATATAGAACTACCAGTGCACTTTTTCAATGAGTGCAGGTTTCCTGCGAAAAAATTGTTCTCGTCAAAAAACTGACACAATAATTGCTTCAATTTTCTCCTGGGAAACAGACCAGCAATTCGTAGATTTTTAACGGATCTGAACTTGCGGGGAGGCTGATAAAATCAGGGAAACGGGAAATTAGCACAGCTTTGGGGGCGATTTTTAACGAGTTGAAAAACTTTTCTACATTGAAACTAAAAAAGTAAATGGGGAAGAGAATGAGGCAAGCGAAAATTATGATCAGCAATGTATGCTGCGTTTGTGCTCAAGTAGGGAAACTTTTGCGAATAGAGACGGGGAAACGGAGAATGCGAAAGGCAACTTAGGGAGCGGAAGGGATCTAAATGTAAATTGGTGGGCCATTGCGGAATCTAAATGTAAATTGGTGGGCCATTGTGGAATCTAAATGTAAATTGGTGGGCCATTGTGGAATCTAAATGTAAATTGGTGGGCCATTGCGGAATCTAAATGTAAATTGGTGGGCCATAGCGGAATCTAAATGTAAATTGGTGGGCCATTGCGGAATCTAAATGTAAATTGGTGGGCCATTGTGGAATCGAAATGTAAATTGGTGGGCCATTGCGGAATCTAAATGTAAATTGGTGGGCCATTGTGGAATCGAAATGTAAATTGGTGGGCCATTGCGGAATCTAAATGTAAATTGGTGGGCCATTGTGGAATCTAAATGTAAATTGATGGGCCATTGCAGAATCTAAATGTAAATTGGTGGGTCATTGTGGAATCTAAATGTAAATTGGTGGGCCATAGTGGGAGCTAAATGTAAATTGGTGGGCCATAGTGGGATCTAAATGTAAATTGGTGGGCCATAGTGGGATCTAAATGTAAATTGGTGGGCCATTGTGGGATCTAAATGTAAATTGGTGGGCCATAGTGGGATCTAAATGTAAATTGGTGGGCCATTGCGGAATCTAAATGTAAATCGGGGGTCATGGTATGATCTACATGGAAATGGGGGTCATGTTAGGATCTACATGCAAATGGGGGTCATATTAGGATATAAAACACGGATTGTAATGGAAATGTCAGAAAAAGGATACTAATAAGCGCTATAGCCACTAAAATGTGTAGAATAAAATGAAACAAGCAAAGCTTTTATTGCTTAACATAACGCCACTATATATTAAGTCCATCTGTATTTGTATTGACCTGCTGCAAAGGTAACATCATCAGTCAGTACTCAAACTATCGAGTAAATAATCTAGATTCTGTCGCAAATTGCACTAATAGACAGTAGAGCCAAAGGTAAGTGGAAAAACGCAAAAAAAGAAACACAAAAGTTAAAAATAGAAAAGAAATTACTGACAATAAGTGAGAAAAGTTGAGATAAAAAACTGAAATTAGTTTCTACAATAATAAAAAAGGAGAAAGATAAACTATTGGATTGGCATATTTGCAATTTTATTTCTTTATTTTAACAGTACCAAAAGAATTGTGTTGGGTATATACTTAATATGCTAATAGAAAATCTGACAATGACTTAAAAAACAAATATAAATATATTAGAACAACAATGACCATAATTAAAGTACACTCGTATTATCAAAGTTAAAAGTGCAGCAGTGAATAGGAGAGACGCAGACGAACATGCTCAAATATGCGTGGCAGTTAACTCTATTGAGTATCTGTATTAATAAGTACACAATGCATATTTATAAGCGGACAAAACAGTTAAAAAACGGGCAAGACAAATATAAGCTAAAGAGTATATAAAGTACTTATTGCACTTTCATTTGCAGTATAAACGCCACAAAACAATTTTTCTTAGATCTTTTATCTAGAAAAATACATCCACGTACTGTGTACAAAATCTGTTCACGAAGACACGAATGTACACCAGACTAATAATTAATACTAATAATAAATAGTAAGCCATAAAAAATCATTGGGAAAATTCATCGGCCGTCAACAAAGCTCGTATGAAGAGGATGCGTGTGTACACAACGAATTGAAGAAATATAATCTCCATAGTTACAAGCATTTAACAGTTATAACAACAGAGATTGCCTCCCAGCAATAACTGCCAAGTGAGTAGCAAACTGGGTCAAGTTTGTACTGAAAAATATTTAGCACGAAGTCACTGCACGAAGTTACGGAGATTCAGCAATGAATTATTGAGTGCATATTCACTTCGCGATTCCCTGTGGAGGTGACTTAAAAAGATTGGTGCTCAAAAAAGTACTCAAATAAAAAAAACAAGTTTACACTCAGAATGAAAGATAATAGAGCTGAATTCGATTGCGAATTAAACACTGCTGTAAGTGATCAACAAGTTAGGGGGCGTTGCACTTTAGGCAAGCGAATGAATAATGAAGGGGACAGTAGATAGAGACAGTAGCGGTAAGACAGACAGACAGCTGGTGGGCTCAAAGGGAGACAGGCAGATAGGAAGAGACAGACAGGCAGACACTAGAAAGACAGACAGTCAGACACACACACACACAGACAGACAGACAGACAGACGGACAGACAGTCAGGCAGGTACTAAAGCAGACAGACAGACAGACAGACAGACAGACGGACAGACAGTCAGGCAGGTACTAAAGCAGACAGACAGACAGACAGACAGACAGACAGACAGGTACTAAGACAGACAATCAGACAGACAGACAGACAAACAGACAGGTACTAAGACAGACAATCAGACAGACAGACAGACAGACAGGTACTAAGACAGACAATCAGACAGACAGAGACAGACAGACAGACAGACAGACAGGTACTAAGACAGACAATCAGACAGACAGAGACAGACAGGACTTACATGCTGACACAATACAGCAGTGAAGCAATAAAAAGGCGCAGTGATAAAATCCAAATTAACATTGCAGCATCGCTGTGCAAAAAGCAGCTGAGAGAAGAACCAGTTGAAGCTCAAGTAACAGGATAAGAAGCGACTAGATAAAATTCGAATTGGTTAATCGAAAAGCAGCTGGCATGCAATCGTGGGGCGGGCTCCGATAGCTTCAGCGTTCTGCTTTCATGATTAGGACTGACTAGATGCAGGTTAAAAAAGAAGAAATTTAATATTTCTCTATGCAAATACCAATCGGATTAAGCTGCTGTTCCAATTTCAGAGAGTGTTATTTTTTCTTAGGAAGGAGAAGGGGAGAGAAGGGGTAGAGGCAAAATACAAGTGAATATTTAGGGTTTAAAGGGCGAGAGTAACTATACATTAGCCTTATTAATGAAAAGCCTCGTCATCTAATTAGTTTTGAGGCTATGATTATAAACTAGTATCGACTTACAGGTGTAGATATGGTTTTAATAAGTAACATTTCGTGCATAATTGCACAAAGCAGTGAAGGGGTTATAATAATTTTCTATTTCCATTAATGTTGAAGTTTGCGATGGGTAAACGGCGCGAGTAGCTATTATTTTGTTAGGATAATGAGAGGCCTCGACATCTAATGAGTATTATATTAGTTATAGAACTAATCTAAAAAATCGCATAGTCATTCTTTTGAGTTTATTTTAAAAAGTAAATAAGCGGCAGGAGCAACAATGCATTAAAAATCAAGCTTTAATGCGTCGTCAGCTAATTAGCCGGTAAATTGAAAAGAAATTTCAAACAAAATTTGGCGCCAAAGACGAGAACCTGGCGTGCAGACTGGCCGGGCTAAGCCGTTTACCAACGCTAGCTGGTGTCCAACACTCGGCCAGAGTTTCAGCAATAAATGGCAGCGCCGGATGATTCTGCACCGGCAGTGTCAGAGAGGCCGACAGAGGATTAGCAGTAGACAAATAGTCTAGGCCGGGCCTGAGCAGAGCTGCTCTAGCCTGAGAAGCTGTTAGAGTTCGTTGAGCAGACGAATCGGCCGATGAGGCAGACGAACTGCGAACTTTTAGCCGGTCAGAGAATACGGGGGCATAGGATGGCGGCGATTCCGATTTATCGTAAAATGCAGAGCACCTGCGCAATGCGAGTTAAGGTAGTGTGAACTGGAATCATGGCCTAACTAAATTCTAAATATCATGCTTGGGCGCAACCTAGGGATTCACCCGGCCGTTTCTATTGGCAACACACATGTAAGTCGCTATTGGACGGAATAGTAGTCACGTGACTGCTCTCAGCCAATAGCACTTACATGTGTGTGTTGCCAATGGAAACAAACGGCCGATTCCCCTAGGTTGCGCATGTATGCTAAATATGAATGTAGTTAATGATGTCAGTAAATAAGCCAGCTACAAGTGTCAATGATTTCGTTTCAAATGATTGAGGGAATATTAAGTTTATTTATCATCACTTTGATTAATAAAATCATTTTTTGAAATCATTCAGAAAAGTTGTATTGAATAGTCACTTATAAGCTCTGCTTGATTATTACTGTCATCAATGACACGTATAAACGAGGTCTATAGGTATCAAGAACGAGGATCGATTGATTGATAACGTCTCAGTAATTATCGATCAGAGAAATGAGGGTCAATGACGTCATTAAGTATAAATGCGGGTCGATGACGTCAGCAAATATCAGGTGGTCAAGGACGTCATTAAGCATCAATGTTGTGTCGATGACGTCATTAAGTATAAATGCGGGTCGATGACATCAGCAAATATCAGGTGGTCAATAACGCCATTAGTTAGGTATAAATGCGGGTCGATGACGTCATTAGGTATCCATATGGGTTGATGACGTCATTAAGTATCAATATGGGTCGATGAAGCCAGAAAGCATCAGTGAGAGTTGATGATGTGAGCAAGCATTAATGAGGGTCGATGACGTCAGTAAGTATCAATGACATCATAACCATATCAAAGTATCCCATACCGGTAGAAGACTAATACACTGTGATTGGACTTACCGGGTAGCGACCTCCCACAGTATGAGGCCTAGCGAATAAGAATCAGCCGCCATCAGCTGTTCCAGATTGAACGAGCCCTGACCCTGCTGATGCAATTTGCCATTCCGTTTCTGATTATGATGCTGCGGAGTCTGCTGGGAAGCTGCTAACAGCTCTGGTGCAGCGTAGCGCAGGTGACTACCAACGGTGGACCAGAAGCCGGACAGGCCCACTAGCAGTGGTGCCAGCGGCCCTCTGAGCACAAAGCTGGCAGTCTCTAATCGGCAATGAGCCCGACCGATGCTGTGAAACTGGGCCACGGCGGCGCAGAGGGCGCAGGCTAAACGGCAGAAATCTGACCAGCTGTAGCACCTTGATTGGTTGAATTTTATCAGTTGAAAGTGAGTAACAGATGGGGGCTTGAGTTCACTTAAGCAGCTGGATATATTCATTGGGATTTTTAGTGTCACTCAAAGTTAATTATGTACCCAAATAAATACCCTGCTGTCCACCTAAAAAGGATGGCCACTTTTTTGGACATCTGGGTATATGACTGGGTACTTATCTGGGTATACGGCTAGGTACTTATTTAGTATTTATATGGCTATATGACTGAGTATTTATTTAGGTATTAATCTGAGTACACGGCTGTTTATCTGTATTTATTAATCTAGGTATCCTACATAAATCTGGGTACCCCTTCAAGACTGATGCACGACTATGAAATACGTTCCCACCTCTTCTACCCAGCTTTGTCTAGGTTTAACACTAATCGTCAGTGCGTAGTGCATATAAAATCGAATGAAGGTAATAATGCTAATTAACTGAACTGTGGTAGGCATCTCTGCAAAGCAATGCTGTATACGAGCGTATTAATAATTATGATTAGCAGGCTTATAAACTCATAGCCAATAAGTAGACCTACGCTGCATATACGCAAATTGTACGTAACAGTTTTACAGAATAAAAGCTAAGTATATAAGATAGCAAATCTCTCACGCCCTTGCTAATGCTTATATAAATATAGACAATATAGATCTAGCTAATCTAAATCTAGATAATAATTGAAAGGCCAATAAAACGGTTATGCCATTTCAAATTTGAACATGTCGCGCCAAGAGTACTATGACACAAGAAACTCGTTAAAGTGCTTTCAGATACAATACTCCTGGGGTTTTATCAATATCTAAAAGTACAGCGAGAACTAAGTGATAGATAAGAATTCACCTATCGGCCAACTGGTCGGATAAGCAGCCCCCGGTGGCCAGTTCCAGCAGCAGACATGGCCTCTGTCCGGTGTACATTGTGCAACCAAACAGCCTGGGGAAGAATGTCACAGCGTTGGCTCGTTCCAGCTTGCGATAAGAAGACAGCTCAGACCGGTACTGGGCTATAGAGCTCGACGATTCCGGATAAAATAGTTTGGCAACACACGATCGACTGCCGCTGCTGTCACCGGCTGAGGACTGAATGAGGCATGATGGGAAGGGTGATAAGGGATCGCCGTTCTGAGACTAAAGTATGAATGGGTCGAATCAGAATTCAGTAGCTTATGAGACTGATTATTGAGGGTGGACAAGGGGGTTATAAAATCTCAAATGGGGATCAGAGAATCTACAATGGGGATTATACTATCAACAATGAGGATTAGAGAATCTAAAATGGAGATCAGAGAATCTAAAATGAGGATTAAAGAATGCTAGATGGAGATTAGACAATCTATAAAATGAGGATTAGAGAATCTATAAAATGAGGATTAGAGAATCTATAAAATGAGGATTAGAGAATCTATAAAATGAGGATTAGAGAATCTATAAAATGAGGATTAGAGAATCTATAAAATGAGGATTAGAGAATCTTAAATGGAGATTTAAAATCTATAATCTGGATTAGAGGATTTAAAATGGCGATTAGAGAATCTAAAATGGGGATCAGAGAATCTAAAATGGGGATCAGAGAATCTAAAATGGCGATTAGAGAATCTAAAATGGGGATCAGAGAATCTAAAATGGGGATCAGAGAATCTAAAATGGCGATTAGAGAATCTAAAATGGGGATCAGAGAATCTAAAATGGCGATTAGAGAGTCTAAAATGGGGATCAGAAAATCCAAAATGGCGATTAGAGAATCTAAAATGGGGATCAGAGAATCTAAAATGGGGATCAGAGAATCTACAATGGGGATTAGAGAATTTAAAATGAGGATTAAAGAATGCTAGATGGAGATTAGACAATCTATAAAATGGCGATTAGAGAATTTAAAATGGGGATCAAAGAATCTAAAATGGGGATCAGGAAATCCAATATGGCGATTAGAGAATCTAAAATGGGAATCAGAAAATTCAAAATGGGGGTTAGAGAATCTAAAATGAGGATTAAAGAATCCAAAATGAGGATTAGATAATCTAAATAAGGGATTATAGAATCTAAATAGGGGATTATGGAGTCTCACATCTAGCACAGCCTCGTAGATGATGGCGGCTTTTCCCGAACAAGGCAGCTGCCTGACCAACCGAACGCTGCAGTCATCCATCGACGGAGTCCCGCCAGCTGACGAAGAGCTGCAGCCGGTGCCTCTCGCCAGCAGCCAGTCGTGATTGGTGCCAAAATTGTGACCACCGTTGCCCATAGCGGCCGACGACGAGGACACAGCCGCCGACGAGGCGCCGGCGCGTAATCGGCGCCGATTTAAGCGCCTCCGACGGCGCCAAACGATACCTATACAGGCTAATAATAGGCATCCTAAACCGGCGTACAAACCAATTGAAGCGGCTAAAAATATAGCGAATCTCTGACGGCCCCATTGTTCGGCGTCCATTGGCGAGTGTGACACTGGCGTCAGGGCCATTGTGACATTGATATCCACTAGAGCTGGCATGCTGCGTCAGCCTCACAATCCTTTGCTCTTTCTCTCTCTCTATCGAGTCGAAGCCGACTTTCGCCCTTGTCGAATCGCCTTTCTCTCTTTCTCTCTCTCTCTCTCTCTTTCTCTCTCACTGTTAATATGGTTATTATTGTTAACTATTTCGCACCGTGAGAGCCTGAAAAAGCGAAAATAAATATTGAATCAAGAAAGCAGCGGAGTTTCAATCTTTTAGAGTAAACGTTATATTAATACATATACTTTATAGCAATATAAAACTTGTGGGAAGCTGGGTTGAATGTAACGATTAGCCAAAGATTGGGGATGGGGTCTGAAAATATCGGCATATATAGACAGTGTAGACACAGACAGAGAGAAACTATGGACTATGGGACAGAACTGCAATATAGGCGAAATAACGCTTTGATGTTTGGATATATTGAAGAAGTCAGCTCTCCTATTGGACGAGCGCTATTGAGCACGTTTTCATTCCTTCTCAAATTCTCCTCAAATCGGCCGGGACCTGCCCCCCTTCCCTCACTAGCTCTCTGGCTTCCCTCCTGCAGGATGCCTTTAGGGAAGCGAATGGCCCATCAGTTTTTTTTCATCAAAGCACACAGACTGCCTGCCTGACTAACTGACTGAAAGAGCCAATGCCCCGCTGCGCACAGATCTTTTTCCCATTCGGCTACACTCTTTCCTCCTTCACTGCACTGCCCCCCTGCTCAATCCGATCTTTTCCTTCCCCTGCCTGAAACTTCTATCTTTCAGGGAATGCCTCACTGTTCTGATGGGATTGGGAGCAGCAAGCCGAGGGATTAAAGTTAGAACTAAAAATACAATTTAAAAGGGGCAGTCAGGCGAACAATCTAACCAAATTAATCCCGTTAATTTTTTGCTGCAGCTACACTTGAGCAAATACTACTTTATTCTGGGGAATGATTTTTTAAAGCATCAAAAGTGTTACTACGGATGCAATTTCTTGTGATTCACCAGTATAGTCTGGAATGTATTCTTAAAATTTGGGATTTTCGACAACTGTAAATTCTGGGATTTACAATAGCAACTTTTTAAATGACAGCAATTCATGCAATTCCAAATTTCATATTTTACTACCGACAGACAGTTGACCCACCAATACTAACCCACAATGTCAGCTAATCATGAGGCGAGGCATGGTCTGTGATATGGTTGTGACCATAGAACTAGATCTAGTAGATCTAGTTCCTACAATGTGAATAAGAGTAAGATGCTTTCTTTTCAACAAAAAATTGAAGGCTAAAACTATCATCACAGCCTATGATTACATTTGAAAACTAATTAAATCTTTATCAAGGTCTGTCTAGGAGGACTAAAATTACTTTGGGCTGGGAATTACTTTGATTTACGAGTATAATCCTGGGATTTTGGGATTTCCTAATCTGATGATTGAAAAGTGGTAGGATTTGGAAATCCCTACTTACCAATATGAGCTATTATTTCAACAATCACTATTTAGAGGCGATACCAGCATGCTATATGAGTTTAAATGTGATTTGAACTATCAATCTCATTCATATTGATAATAATCTTTATTTATCAACTATTCCTTAAGTAGGCTATTCTACATATTTTAATTTTTTTTCTGTGTGTTTAGTAAGGCAACTATCATTATAAAAACAATTAGCATCAATTCATTCAAAAAAGTTTGGTATAAAAAAGATCTACAAAAGTTTAGCTAGCAAATTCCTGGGGCTTTAAAATACATTATTACAATAGTATTTTCCAGATACCAATAATGCAGGCAAAACCATATACGCGCAACCTTGGGAATCACTCAGCTCTTTCTATTGGCAACACACACATTAGTGACTACTATTCTATCCAATAGCAACTTACATGTGTGTGTTGCCAAAAGAAATGGCCAGGTGAATCCCTAGGTTGCGCCCAAGCATGGACAAAACATAAAAAACATATTAACTATGTTGTATTATTTTGCAAAATTATAAATACAAATTATAGTTAAGTTTTTATATATAGCAAAAAACAATTGGTAGTCATCATATGCTTTTACAAATTTGATTTTCTAAATGTTTTAATCTTACAATTCAGCTTCTTCTCTCCTAATCATTCAGTTTCAATCCTAATATCTTAAAAAAATTATTGTGCACATTCAAATACATTCTATTTTATTCACTAAATTTTCAGTCTACTTTATGTTCTTATATAGCTATATGCATATGAAACAAAACTAGAAATCTTTTAAGAAGATAGCATTTTAGAAAAGACTTGAAATATACCAAATGAAAAAATTGATGTCCTTATGCATAGATATATGATAGAAGAATGACTTAGCCAATCTAGCTATATAAAGAGGCTACTAGCCAAGTTCTACCCAAGAAATTAAAAATTCAAAAACAACAAAAACAACAAGACAAGAAAAATAAAAGAAATGAAAGAAAAGAAAAACAAAAGAAAAGAAAAAGAAAAATGAAATTGCAACTTGATTACTAGCGCAAACTACATTGACCTAGAAAAAACAATATGTTAATTGAATTAACCTTTAAAGGACTTTAAAGGATTACTATGGTAAAGTTGCGCATCTGATGAAAAGGGTCTTAAAATTTAGTTACAATATTTGTTTATTTACTTATAATTGCTAAATTATAATGCTATCATCTAATTGCTAAATAAAAGTAAATAAACAAATAAATTGTAACTAAATATCAGGAGCCTAACGATGCCTGATGCAAAGCAAAACATGTCACATAACAAAAAATGATAGCACTCGCATTCTTAATTTTGCTTTTAAAGGATTCAGTTTTAAAAAAAGAACAATTAAATATTTCTCTATTGCAAGTTTAAATTATATATTGCTGCTAGGCATTTAATATTGATTAAATTACTTGTAACTAATGAATAAAAATGCTATTATCTTCAAGGTAGGACGATGGATTTATAACTAAGACCTATATATTTAGCCTAAATAAGAACTAAGAAGCCATATTTAGTTATAATTCCTTAACTCATACCTCTACCTCCCCTCAACTTTGCTGTTGGCTTGCCACCCTCCATACTCCTGGCTTTTGAAAGGCTAGTAGGGGGGGGGGGCTTGCCACCTCTATACACTTGGCTTTTATATGCTAGTAGAGATTGTTGTTGCAACCAGACACAATATTCTTGCTTATATGTATCAAAAAATATTTTTTCAGTAGCTAGCTCGTATAATTGCTACTGCCATAGAGATTAAGGGTTATTTTTTTATCCATAAAAAAATTTTGATTGCTAAAATACTTTAAACTTAACTTATCTACTAAGTTATTACTTATCACTTGCTTCTGAGAAAGGCCTACAGGACATGCATTTTATATCAATGATTGCCTTTAGTAGCCATTTCTATAATTTTGTGCTACAGGAGTGCTACAGGGTGACACTCTGGCGCCCTTTCTCTTTGTGCTGGTGATGGACTGGGTGCTCAGGACCGGCCTGCCGACATCAGAGGATGGCTTTCTGCTGCAAAGGCGCACCAGTAGACGGCACCCGGAGAAGAAACTGTCTGTTCTTGGCTACGCAGATGACCTCGCCCTGCTGTCTTCCATGGCCAAAGGCGCCCAACGGCTGCTGGACAGCCTGACTGTGGTGGCGGCGAGGGTCGGTCTCGTCATCAACGCCAGGAAGACCAAGGTGCTGATGGTGCCGCATGATCTACCCGCCAAGATTCGACTTTGAGACGGCGATGGCCCCGGGACGGCGCTCCTGAAGTGCCTTCATTTGTCTACCTTGGCGGACTGGTGCCAGATGTCGGTGACGACCTAATGAGATGGCGCGGCAAGGCCTGGGCTGCCTTCCGATCTGTGCGGGTGGTGCTGCTCTCCGAGGCCCTGTCTGACGGCACCAGGTCCCAGCTGTTCCAGGCGGTTGTTGAGACCACCCTGCTGTACAATGCTGAGACCTGGACGCTGACCAGGGCGCTTGAGGCACAGCTCAACGCATCACATGCAGCCCTAGTCTGCGCCGCTTTCGGCGCCCGCCGCAGCCCTGGCAGCGAGACAACTGAGTCCCTGTACAAGCACACAGGCCTGATGCGGCCTTCTGCCCTGCTGAGTCAGCGGCGCCTGCGGCTTGCCAGACATGTCATCCGGGCTAAAGCCTGCTGCCCAGAGCCACTGCAGGACATCCTGCTGTGGACCCCGCAGGGACCATGCAGGTGTGGCCAGGGACGATCAGCCCACTATGTCGACCGCCTTTTTGAAGATGTGCGAGCACCCAGCCAGATGGCCAGTGTGAAGCACATTAGAGACCTAGCTCTGAAACGCGCGATTTGACGCTCCCCCCTCTTGGCCACTCCCGTGGCTAGCATAGGGCGTAACTATTATTATTATTATTATTATTATTTTAGTTGCTTTTTCATATATTTCTGCTTATTGTATTGCAAAAGTTCTACCTACAAACATGAGTCATATGTTGTCATACATGCGCAACCTCCGAAATTCGGTCGGCCATGCGACTTAGTTTTAACAAGAATGCGACGTAGTTTTTGGCCAAAAATGCGACTTACATGTAAAAAAAACCCTAAAGCAAAGTTAACGCAACTTTGGGTAAACGGCAGGAGTAACGATGACTGTCTTATTAGGCTAAAATGCCTCGTCAGCTACTTAGTACTACTACTTGGTCATTTTTTTGGGTGGGCATTTTTGCGACTTCCTTGGTTGGCCGCCAAATCGGTCGGCCGGATCGGCCGACTCGGCCGACTGTTGCGCATGTATGTATGTTGTTATAGAGATAACATCAAGGTGCATTTTGCAGCATTCATATAATACATTTTAATACTATATTAACAAATTTTACTGCATACTGTTTTGTTTGCAACTGCACAATATGTCTTTTATTGTTGAAGCACAAAGTAAAGTTGCATAATTTTTTAATTTTGGCATATATGACTATCATATTTCCAATTTTTTGGTATACTTGGCATATGTAGAGACCTTTTCCCGAATTTATTAAAAATCATTGCAATTCCTTTGCAATGAAAAACAAAGTATAAAAAATTTTTAATACTTTCATTTTTATAGTATACCAAGAAATCCTGGCAACTAGCATATATGATATATGGGCAATCTTCCAGTTTGTTTCACAATATTATTTGCTTGTTTATTTAGTTTAAAATGGTGTGTCAATGTAGTGAAACATCAGAAAATGATACCTATGGCCAAAAGGGATCTGAAATAGAAGCAGACAAGTAATAGTTAAAGGGGGGCAAAAAACAGAGCAGAAAACTATAGAGGATCTGGTTACAGAGGATAATAATATGACACTCAATATAGCACAGCACCAAATGCTATGCCAGGGTATAGGCAGTGCCATAGAAATTCCTCAGATAGCCAGTGAAATCAGAATGTCTTTAATAGTGCTATTTTGCATCCCTTTTGGCCATAGACATCATTTTCTAACATATCATTACATGCATGCACAACCTTGGGAATCACCTGGCTGTTTCTATTAGCAACACATGTAAGTCGCTATTGGCTGAGAGTAGTCATGTGACTACTATTCTGTCCAATAGAAATGGCCAAGTGAATATGCATACACAACTGCTGGCCGACCTGGCCAATCTGGCCACTATAAATTGTGGTGGACCAGGGGTAAGTCACAAAAAATGCCCATCCCAAAGAATACAGACATAGTACTAATTAGATGATGAGGCATTTAGCCCTTATAAGACAGTCATAGTTACTCCTGCTATTTACCCAAAAGTTTTTAGGTAATGTTGCTCTAGGGTTTCTTTCATAGGTAAGTCACCTGGGTTTTTTTAGGCCATACGATAGCCACCAGCAACCCAAAAAAGCCATTGGCAACTGGATTTGTGGCATCAGAGGCCAATCTGGCAACCAACTTGAACCAAGGCAGTTGCCAATGATAAAACAGTCTGTCACATTTTATTACTGCTAAGATTGACTTGGCTGAAAACCAGAAGCCTAAGCTGATTTGAGCATATTATTTTTTTCATCAATGCATGAAAATTGTTGCAAAAACATTGCCATTTGGCAACTAGATTTTGGATGAAAAAAACCCAGTAAGTCACATGGCCAGTGTAAAACAGGGGGGTTACGCATGTATGCGAGTGAATCCCAAGGTTGCACTCAAGCATGTGTCATTGTGTTGCAGCACCAATTCAAACTTGAGAATAATATCGCAAAACAAACTGGAAGATTGCTGATACATGTTCTGTTGCTTTCCAAACTATGGCCTAAGTAGGCCCCTATACTATGGGACTGTAGCACTAGGCCTAAGCCTAGCACTAGGTATAGTATAGGTAGGCCTATATTTTTGATATATTTTATATGTATTTTAGTCAAGATTACATATAGATATATATTAATGTATACCTAAGCCTAGTGCCATTGCTGTGCCTAGGCCCTAGCTAGTATTTTGTATCTTAATACAATTACAATACAATTTAAAATGAAAAACTTTGGCAATCTTTTACTTTACTGCCTTTAATTAATTTTGGCAGATGGCAGGCCTACAATGGCTTGCAGAACCACGCTGTTGTGAATTATTGACTCAATTTTGTCTACCCTAATGACCCATAGATCTACACAAACACCATCGAGGGGTTGTGGGCCCATGTCAAGGCAAAGTTCTGGGCAATGCATGGCACTTCTGAAGCTCTGTTTGAAACCCATCTCAATGAGTATCTCTGGTGCTGGCTCTTTCCTAGAAAGGAGTTTAGCAACTTCCTGTACTGGGTGGCTCATTACTACTGACTAATTGACTTACCTAACACTTAAAGACACTCACCTTTTATCCTCCTACCATCTTTATGTTCTGAAATAAAAAAACGGTTAAATTAATTAAATGCAGTAAAGTAAAAGATTGCCAAAGCTTCTGCCACAATAAATTCTACATGGATTATTGATTATATGGATTTTAGTCAAAGTTACAGAGAAATGGAGCTTAAATTTAAAATACCCTAAATACCCCATAAAAATCACGGGACCTGGCTATGAAGTATGGTTACAGGTGACAAAATTTATGATTTGATAAAATTGTAAAGTTTTATTTAATAAATATAAATCATATAGGCCTACCCAAAATTCACAAATTTCTGATTATACGAGTATGATATTACAATTAGGGACTTCAGTGAGTTATAAGAAGTGCGTGCCAATGGCAAAAAAGTAAGAAAAAAGTCCAATTTTTCAAGGGCGATTTTAAAGAAACTATAGAAGCTAGGATGAAAGTAAAATATGCATTTAAAAGGTAAAAAGGAGCTCTTTCAAATGACACCAACTGCAAGTCTAGCTTTGTTATACTTTTTGCACTGTCTATTTTTAAAGTTGACCATTTTTTAGGAGGAATATAAAATTGAAGCCAAAATGAATAAAAAAACAGTGGTTCAGAAAATGCTTTTTCTTAGCTGCAATGTGTTTCTTATAATGGAAACAAAGGTTTTATAGTGTAAAGGGATAATTTAGAAACATTTTTCTGGTGTTAAAAAAATTTTTTTTTTCTTTTAATGCCCATATGGCTCTATGCAAAATTTCAAATCCAAAATTTTCCATGAAATCCTTTTCCTGCATTGTTTCTCTTTATATTTTTCATTACCTATTGACAATACAAGCACAGTAAAAAAAACCGCTTGCCAATAGCTATAGGCGCAAAAATTTTGTGGAGGTTTCTTTTTTTGATACGTTTACATGTAAAATACCCATTGAAACGTGTATTTCGTGTTTTTTGTGAGACTCTGCCTTCCGGCAAACTAGTTCTCTGTGTCATTTAACTAATTCTGCTATGCTGAACACGATAGGCAAAACCGTTTTTTAATAAACCCATGCGCAAAGCCTGTACAGCACATTACATTGCAGTTGGGGTGTCTGTCATGCATTAAAAATTTAGGGCAAGAAGTAGAATAGTATTATAGTAGGTAAAAACCTGAACAAAATGACACTAGCCTTGTATAAATTAAGCAAGCAGAACAGATGCTATTGTATTTTTAAAATTGCAATCATTGCGTATCTGGTTAAAATAGTCAAAATTTCATACACCCATCCTGTTTCAATTAGCTTAGCAACTTGGGCATATAAAATAATATTAAAATATATAATTCATACAATTAACACTAAAAAACTGAACAAAATGACACCAAGCACAGTCATTTTGGTTGGCTAGAAAATTAATTACAAGTGTTCAAAGACAAAAAGCCAACTTTTTGGCCAAAAATGATCACAAACCGTAATGTAAAAATTCCATTGGCTAAAGGCACAAATCGGGGTTACTAAAATAGCTGTAGTTTCCTTATTACTCAACCAAATCACTAAAGTTTGGCCATTTTGGAAATGGGAAAGTAAGATCTATCTAGTGAAATAGCAGCCTATAACAATTTCTGAAATTTAATTTTCTCACTGAAGTGCCTATTACAATACAAAAACACTACATCAAAAAGAACAAAATTTTATTGTCTTCATCATTCACGACTAACCGAACAACGACACGACTTCTCACTGCATGGGCATGCGCGCAAAAGTCCGCATCACGCAACAAGAAAGAAAAAAGAAAATATGAGTGACCAAAAAATCGCCCCACTTATGTACAACTTAAATTTCGGCTGAAACAACGGACTAAAAATAAAAAAATATAACTTAATTTTGAACTTTTGAAATACAATCAGAAAGTATTGTGAAACAAATAATATTTTCTTTTGTTTTAATTTAAAAAAAAACCGTTAATGTGCAAACAATTTAAGAGCTATTATATTGCAGATAATCTTTTTCATTTCATCAAACGCAACATGCATTTTAAGCCACACTTGTATTCGATTTCGCTTGGGTAACTTACGCAGCCTTGTGTGGCTTTATTTTTATGCATAGCTACATTAAACTGCGATTGCACAGAAGCATTTGTTTTGAATAATCTTAGCCGCTGTCGAGCATGACGTGCATGGACATGCACACACACATGTAACCATTTATTTGGGAATTATCAATCTGAAGAGATGACTAATATTACTATAGACTTTTGCTCAAAACTTATCCAACTGTATCTGGATTTCTCATTGTTGTTAAAATCTAGCTAGCTATAGTGTGTCAATTACATTTATTCCCCGATATGCAGTACATAAAAATTTGACTACATGTACTCGTACACATACAAAATGTGCTGTACCTGCACCTGAACAAGAAGGCCTGTATGCGTGAAATTAAATCAAACAAATTAAACTTTTCGGAAGCTATTTAACATATTTCGCTATACACTTGCTGGCAGATGTTGACAAATAATTAAAAGATTGTGTGCACGCATTAGAAGAGAAGTTTCAAAAGTACGCACGTACACCTGTAAGAAATTGAGTCACAGAATCTCTCGAAGACCTTTAGCACTGCACTTCAGCAAAGTGTATCTTTAACAAAATATTCAGCTGACAATTCACAAACAGTCCTCGCCTCAAGTGGGCATTAACCAATGCAAGCATTTTGTTTATCAAGAAGGTCGTACAATAAATACGCGTGCAACCGAGATTCAAAACAGAAAATGTAGTCGGTCATTTTAATCAGTTTCCAAAACCAACAGAAATGGCTGATTCATTTACAATATAAATTGAAAGTACGTAGTATTAATTACCGATTTTCTCGCCCCAATAATTAAGTTACATGTACTTATCCTATTTAGTTAAAATTAAGTTTGGTTTTTTTGTTACATGTAAAAGCACAAAGTAAGTTACTACGAGTAATGTGTTCAACGCAGTTAATAGAATCAAAATCAAAGCTCGGTCTTCGTATTCTTGTCCTCCTCTGCCTCTTCTTCCGGCGGATCGGGAGTGCCGTTGAATCCGTAGCCTCTCAGCAGATCCTTGATCTCGTCGGAAGACTTGTCCAGCACATCAATCCGGTGCGCGTACTTCTTCTCCTGGGTGAATATGTAAAGCGTTGGCTTGGCGTCCTGCCCGTTCTTCCAGTAGACGTTTGGCCAGTATTCTTCCTGCAGGATCGACTTGACAAATTCTTTAATGTTAGTCAGGTTGGAGCCGCACTGCAGGTGGGCGTGCAGCATAGCATAGGACGGCCGCATGTCGTCGTCCTTTCTGGTGCGATTCCATTCTACATTGCCCCTGATGATAACCTCCTTGAATCGAGTTTCATTGTACTTGGGCCGTTTGGCCTTCTGGGCCGATTGCGAGTCGCCTTCATTGGACGCAGCGGTGATCACGGAGGCCAGGTAGAGAATGCAGCAGATCGCAGCGACGGCAGCGACGCTCCTGGTCCTGAGAGTTGCCTGCGTATAAATAAATCGAATAGGTAAATCTTGTGTACTCATATTAGAAAAATGAATGTATTTCGAAACAGAATAATGAAACTCACCATTGAACCGTATTGTTACTCTGCGTACGTGAGAAAACCGACAATAAAAGTAGCAAGGCAAGGATTTCAATAGGGGTTGGCATTTAAGTAGATCTCAACAAGAAGCCCGAGCTCCGCGCGTCCGCCAATGAGAAGCTGACAGAAAAGGATGACCAAGTCTGACTGAGCACAGTCCACGTCAGTTCCGGTCCACGTAGCATTCCCAACCACTTTTTTCTTCTCGAATTGGCCTGCAAGCTCGTAAAAAATAAACTGAAATTTGTTAGAATTTCCTGTCTAAAATGGCAGTGTTGAATTCAAAAGCTTAGATCGATTTTTCTTATAAAATCGTTTTCAAGGGCAAGTATGCAGCCAGTGTGTTTTAAAATTAGCTATCTAGACTACATGGAATTGGAACTGACACAGTAAGCTATAATTTACTAACTAGGCTCGCAGAAACTATTTCAATAACACTATATAGAGGTGGGACACCTGGCTTTTTGGCCTCCCTATCTTTTAAAGCGTGAAAATATGGAAGCTACAGTCAGTTTCCTTTCCAGAAACTTTATCTAGAACTGTATGATTCTTCAGTCAACCTTACAACCTTACTATATCTATATGTGGGGCAATAAATTGTTATGGCAGCTAAGCTGCTAACATAAATAGTTGATACATTTTATCGATTTACATGTAATAAAATGAAAAAATTACATAGGAAAAGGAAACCCGGTACGATTAATTGATTAAGAAACACTACCGTGTTATTAGATACTCGTATTCACTCTGTTTAGTATTGGTTTTGTCAGCCTAACTGAGAATAAAGCCATCCAAAGTGAGAATCCTGCCTACGCTGACTGCGAAGGGCCTGGCTGCGTGCAGCCTTAGTCTATGGGCCATAGACAATAAAGGACAAGCAAAGTGATAAAAAGCCATCTAATGTGAGAATCGATTGGTCTATGCGTCGTATTCTTTTATTTTTATACCTTCTGAGCCATATGACTAGCCAATAGCTTGAACGGAATAACGGAAACAGGAACACACTGGATGATACAGTACAGTAAAGTAAAGAGTTAAAATCCTAGACTCATATGGCTCATAGACTAGGCTGGACGCAGCTAGGCCCTCCGTATTCAGCGTAGGCAGGATTCTCACATTGGATGGCTTTTTATCACTTTGCTTGTCCTTTATAGTCTATGGCCCATAGACTAAGGCTGCACGCAGCCAGGCCCTTCGCAGTCAGCGTAGGCAGGATTCTCACTTTGGATGGCTTTATTCTCAGTTAGGCTGACAAAACCAATATTACATGCCATTCTATCTGATGTTGTATATTTAGTATCTGTATAATATAGGCCCAACATTTCTATGGCATCAAACGCTGAAAATAGGGTGTGGCCAAACAGTCTGCAAGTGTGTGCGTCTGACTGCCTGTCTTGGCACTAATAAATAGTACTTGTAAATACTCGTACAAGTACACACTGTAGATATTAAAGATAGAAATTATAAGGAACTAATTTAGAGCCAATATTTCATTGCAAAGACGTTAACGTCTTTTTTAGGTTTGCATGCGCTTGAAAGATGAGTGCTATGTAGAATGTATGAGTGCTATGAGTGGGAGGATGCTGGAAAGTTTGTAGGATGCTGTTGAGTTCGGAGGGTGCTGTTGAGTGTTTGAGTTCGGAGGGTGCTGCTTCTGAGTTCCGAGGGTGCTGTTGAGTGTTTGAGTTCGGAGGGCGCTGTTGAGTTCGGAGGGTGCTGCTGCTAAGTTCGGAGGGTGCTGTTGAGTTCGGAGGGTGCTGCTTCTGAGTTCCGAGGGTGCTGTTGAGTGTTTGAGTTCGGAGGGTGCTGTTGAGTTCGGAGGGTGCTGCTTCTGAGTTCCGAGGGTGCTGTTGAGTGTTTGAGTTCGGAGGATGCTGTTGAGTGTTTGAGTTCGGAGGGTGCTGTTGAGTTCGGAGGGCGCTGTTGAGTTCGGAGGGTGCTGTTGAGTTCGGAGGGCGCTGCTTCTGAGTTCCGAGGGTGCTGTTGAGTGTTTGAGTTCGGAGGGTGCTGTTGAGTTCGGAGGGTGCTGCTTCTGAGTTCCGAGGGTGCTGTTGAGTGTTTGAGTTCGGAGGATGCTGTTGAGTGTTTGAGTTCGGAGGGCGCTGTTGAGTTCGGAGGGCGCTGTTGAGTTCGGAGGGCGCTGTTGAGTTGGAGGGTGCTGTTAAGTTCGGAGGGTGCTGCTGCTGAGTTCCGAGGGTGCTGTTGAGTTCGGAGGGTGCTGATTAAAGCAGAGAACTGATTATGAGGTTTGGAGGCAGCTAGATAAACTGAAGACACGACATACATGACTATAGAAAGTTATTGATAAAGAATTTGAGCAAAAATTACCTGCCTTTAGGAGTCAGTTTCGTTTGCAGAATTTCGACATCATTCTGATAGCACAGATTATAATGTAGTGCGGATATTAAATCCAATCCCATTTATTATTCACTGTGAAAAAGCAAAAATTAATTACAGCTTGAATTCAGGGTAGGAAACATCTACTCTTATATATTTAAATAAGGAAAATGACACAGTAGAACTAGGAAAGCAAATAATAAACAAAAACGGTGCATAGACTAACTATATTTAGAGAATAGTATATATTATTTTGACATTATACAGACACAAATATTTGAAGCAATGTAATATTTATCCCGATGAAAACGGCACCTAGACCAAGAAGCGTCCCAGAGTGGTTTCAGAGTCGTTGCAGGTTACACAGGTAAAATAGGAAAGAAGTGACTCTAGACGACTCTAAACCGATGAGATGTCAAGGTACAAGTCGCCAAACAGTTTTCAACGGGTATGGTTTATACTCGTAGATTATCTAACTTATAAAATGAAGGATGATTAGAGATTCGATTAAAAAGAATTAAATCAATTATAATAAATTCAGAGTTCGGCACCTGAATATTTATGAAAAAAAACATGCTTGGTGCAGAATAATAAATTACGATAGACTGAACCGAACAACAGGACATAATAAAGTTCTGAAAGTCGTAACTACGCTCGTATTGATTGCAGTGCACTATGTACATAAAACTGTAATTATAGCATTATGATTGCTCTTCAATTATCTTTTTAAAACCTGGGCGTGATTAATTTACAGAAAAGAAGCGATTAAACCAGATTAGGAATTTCGGTTGAACGAAGCGAACAATTTAGTAGCGAACATTACTCGGCTAATGGCAAAAGCGGGTAGCAAATTAACCCAAATAAATTTTAATGAGCATATTGCAATAATTAAATGAAAATGGGGCCAATCAAGCATAGGTAAAACTTAACGAGCGTATCTGACATGCTCATTAAGGGAGAAACAGTCAACAGAGCAGACACACACTATCACAAACTAACAGAGTTGGAGCTATGCCCAATTATTGGCATGCTGAATAATTTACATACAATAGAAGAGCTCATGCATGCCGTACTACGTAGCACGGACAGTTAGCAAAACTGATTACAAAAATAGAAAGAAAGAAATATTAGTTAACAAGAAGATGCAAAAATTCTGTTTTAAGAACATTTTTTGGGCGTCGTTTAAACTGAACATTTACTTTACAACACTACACTTCAGAGATGTGGCCGTAAATAACCCGAATTAATAAACTATACCTTGTATAAATTCAAGCCATTTTATAGCACGCCCACCTCACTCCTTTTAGGTTACCCATCTCAGCCTGGCTAGAACACCCACCTCACTCCTTTTAGGTTACCCATCTCAGCCTGGCTAGAACACCCACCTCACTCCTTTTAGGTTACCCATCTCAGTCTGGCTAGAACACCCACCTCACTCCTTTTAGGTTACCCATCTCAGCCTGGCTAGAACACCCACCTCACTCCTTTCAGGTTAGCCATCTGAGTCTGGCTAGAACACCCACCTCACTCCTTTCAGGTTAGCCATCTGAGTCTGGCTAGAACACCCACCTCATTCCTTTCAGGTTAGCCATCTGAGTCTGGCTAGAACACCCACCCACTCCTTTTTGATTACCCATCTCAGTCTGGCTAGAACACTCACCCCATTCCTTTTTGATTACCCATCTCAGTCTGGCTAGAACACCCACCCACTCCTTTTTGATTACCCATCTCAGTCTGGCTAGAACACACATCCCCACCCCATCTAAAACACCCAACTGACTCCGCCTAAGACAACCGTTTCACCCCACATAGGACACCTATCTCACCCCGACTAGGACACCCACATACGAGTAAATCTGCATAGGACACCCACCTAAATCTACATAGGACACTCACCTCTATCCACCTAGGATACCCATCTCACTCTGGGAATTTCCGATCTATTACGCATGAACAATTTGAACAAATTGAAAACAACGCAAAGTAAAAAAGTCGTTGCGTGAATGAGTCAGTGAAACTCCTTAACAAGGAATTCGCGCATCTTCTCGCAGTGGAACATCTGGTTTTCAACCTGGCCCCGATGGGACCGATCCGACAGATCGGCCCGCTCGATAAGGAAGGACAGATCTTCGACAGCTTTCTCCAGCATAGCCTGTTGAACACAGAAATGGTTAGAGTCAAACGCTTTTGCCCTTAACACTACTGTTAGTAGAAAATATATTAGATACTAAAAATGCTACAAAAACTGTCTCCCAACAAGACTCTACGCGACTCATTTAACTTTTTTTAAAATTCAAACGACTCTTATACTAGTCTAATACGTCCTTGTGCTATTGCTAGACATTCTACCTTTCCGTTCTCTATATTAAACTTTATTCTCTTCAATCGTGTTGCTATCAAGTGTAAAATTGATAAGCCAGGGTTTTTTAAGCATCACATATAATAATAATAATAACTGATTACACTTACACCTATAATGGGCAGATGTGCAACCGACAGCTCAGCCACAGCTATTGCGCGGCGCATCTGAAGGCTGCGTACGGCTGTTCAGTCCAAGGACTGGGGGTTGCCACACACCCTCAATTACCCCAACTAATGCTGGCACCCATTTTACAGCTGGGTGAACTGAAGCAATGCAGAGTTAAGTGCCTTGCTCAAGGACCCAAATTGTTCCGAGTGGACCGAGAATCGAACCCCCGACTTTTCAGTCGTGAGTCCGACGCTCTAACCACTGGGCATCGCAATTGTAGTGCCAAATTGAAAACCAGGATGCCAGCTAGTCAAAGAATTCTGCAGACTCCATATTTACAGATTACTCCAATTTTAATTTGGCATCCTGGGTCCAACTTCAGAATGGCAACAAGTAAAGTTGAAAAGTCATTGGCAACATGACTTCCATGGTACCTAGGCCAAAAAGGTCCCTTGCCTCGGCCCAAAGTCGTTTCAGTCGTTGCAGGTAACTCAGGAAACTCAGGTAAAATAGAAAAGAAGTGACTCTAGAAGACTCTAAAACTACGAGATGTCACGGTACAGGTCGCCATAAAGTCGTCAAAGAGTCACCTAAGAGTCACTTTAAAGCGTTTTATTGTCTGCGACTCTGAAACCACTCTAGTCACAAAGTTGTGCTTGAGGCGCATTTGCGTTGCTTGATGAAATTAGAGTCACATCCCCGGTGAAAGTTAAGCGCCAACACAGAGATTCTTGGACGAATCTACCGTGACTCTTTTACGATTCTGCGACTCTACGATTCAGCCTCTCTGTCGCATTTGACGCGTTTTGAGTCGTTCCAGAATCCAGAGTCGCTAGAGTCACTAGACAATTGTTTGCAACGATTCTTCAGCTATTCTTGTCACGGTATCGTTTTCAATGGACAGTACAGAAAACTTTATTTTAACTTAAACTCACCTGCTGATACTCAAACAGTTCCTTGCGCACGTGACCCTTAGGCAGAAAATAGGCGTACGGGTAGGTGTACTGCAGGGTGTAGCGGCACCGGCGCAGCATCTCAGCCGCCACAATCAGGTACTGCCAATCAATCCAGGTGCCCTCGCTCAGCATGACGCGCTCTTCAATTCGGTCGCGAATCTTTTTCAAAGCGTCGGCCTCCAATCGCAGCGACTTGCCGTGATTGTCCCAGCGGGTGAAATAGTGCAGATATTTGCGCAACGCCTCGCGAGCCTGGGCGCCTGCGGCGGCCTCGCTAAGCATCGACGGATTCTCTTTGTACTTGCTGCACTCGTAGAAATCTTTGCCGTGCTGACGCCAGTCGCCGAGGCAAACCCAGCAGAAATCGAATCTGCACTTGAAGCACTGCATATGATTGCAGCCGCCGTTCTTTTCGATGCAAACTCCGCATTTTGGACAGTCCTGGATTGGGAGGTTAGAGTGTTCGTTTTGGTGCTAACTAGGATGACAGCATTTACAGACTTTCTAAAACTGCGTTTCGACAGTATTCAAACAAGCTGGCTTTTGTGATCTGGTTATC
Source organism: Macrostomum lignano (assembly GCA_002269645.1). Classification (NCBI taxonomy): domain Eukaryota; kingdom Metazoa; phylum Platyhelminthes; family Macrostomidae; genus Macrostomum; species Macrostomum lignano. The sequence continues at coordinate 91,451 of NIVC01000076.1, read as the reverse complement.
TGTCTGTCTGAAGTTGTCTTTGCTGTCGTCTGGACCTGCCTGTCTTTTATGTCTGGGTCTGTTTGTCTTTCATGTCTGGACCTGGTTGTTGGTATTTCCTTACCTGTCTGTCTGAAGTTGCATTTTCTGTTGTCTGGACCTGCTGTCTTCTATGTGTGGACTGTGTGGACTACCATAGAAGGTCTGTCTTGTCTGAACCTGTCTTTTTTGTACATATCTAGCTGTCCAACTGAACCTATCTTGTCTGACCGCCTGTCTCTTTGTTTTAAGTGTCTATCTGACTGTCTGTAGTATCTTTCTTTCTGCAGTGTCTGCTGTTGCAGTCTGTCTGCTTTTGCAGTGTCTGTCTGCTGTTGCAGTGTCTGTCTGCAGTGTCTGCTGTTGCAGTGTCTGCTGTTTCAGTCTCTGTCTGCTGTTGTAGTGTCTGTCTGCTATTGCAGTGTCTGTCTGCTGTTGTAGTGTCTGTCTGCTATTGCAGTGTCTGTCTGCTGTTGTAGTGTCTGTCTGCTATTGCAGTGTCTGTCTGCTGTTGTAGTGTCTGTCGGCTATTGCAGTGTCTGTCTGCTGTTGCAGTGTCTGTCTGTCTGCAGTGTCTGCAGTTGCAGTGTCTGTCTGTCTGCAGTGTCTGTCTGCTGTTGCAGTGTCTGTCTGTCTGCAGTGTCTGACTGTCTGCTGTTGCAGTGTCTGTCAGCTGTTGCAGTGTCTGTCTGTCTGCAGTGTCTGACTGTCTGCTGTTGCAGTGTCTGTCTGTCTGCAGTGTCTGACTGTCTGCTGTTGCAGTGTCTGTCAGCTGTTGCAGTGTCTGTCTGCTATTGCAGTGTCTGTCTGCTGTTGTAGTGTCTGTCTGCTATTGCAGTGTCTGTCTGTCTGCAGTGTCTGCAGTTGCTGTGTCTGTGTGCTGTTGCAGAGTTTGTCTGCAGTGTCTGCTGTTGCAGTGTCTGTCTGCTGTTGCAGTGTCTGTCTGTCTGCAGTGTCTGACTGTCTGCTGTTGCAGTGTCTGTCTGTCTGCAGTTTCTGACTGTCTGCTGTTGCAGTGTCTGTCAGCTGTTGCAGTGTCTGTCTGTCTGCAGTGTCTGACTGTCTGCTGTTGCAGTGTCTGTCTGTCTGCTGTTGCAGTGTCTGTCAGCTGTTGCAGTGTCTGTCTGCTGTTGCAGTGTCTGTCTGTCTGCAGTGTCTGACTGTCTGCTGTTGCAGTGTCTGTCTGCTGTTGCAGTGTCTGTCAGCTGTTGCAGTGTCTGTCTGCTGTTGCAGTGTACGTCTGCCGTTGCAGTGTACGTCTGCTGTTGCTGTGTCTGTCAGCTGTTGCAGTGTCGGTCAGCTGTTGCAGTGTCTGTCTGCTGTTGCAGTGTATGTCTGCTGTTGCTGTGTCTGTCAGCTGTTGCAGTGTCGGTCAGCTGTTGCAGTGTCTGTCTGCTGTTGCACGTGTCTGTCTGTCTGCAGTGTCTGACTGTCTGCTGTTGCAGTGTCTGTCTGTCTGCAGTGTCTGACTGTCTGCTGTTGCAGTGTCTGTCTGCTGTTGCAGTGTACGTCTGCCGTTGCAGTGTACGTCTGCTGTTGCTGTGTCTGTCTGCTGTTGCAGTGTATGTCTGCTGTTGCAGTGTCTGTCTGCTGTTGCAGTGTATGTCTGCTGTTGCAGTGTCGGTCAGCTGTTGCAGTGTCTGTCAGCTGTTGCAGTGTCTGTCAGCTGTTGCAGTGTCTGTCTGCTGTTGCAGTGTATGTCTGCTGTTGCTGTGTCTGTCAGCTGTTGCAGTGTCGGTCAGCTGTTGCAGTGTCTGTCAGCTGTTGCAGTGTCTGTCAGCTGTTGCAGTGTCTGTCAGCTGTTGCAGTGTCTGTCAGCTGTTGCAGTGTCTGTCAGCTGTTGCAGTGTCTGTCAGCTGTTGCAGTGTCTGTCAGCTGTTGCAGTGTCGGTCAGCTGTTGCAGTGTCTGTCTGCTGTTGCAGTGTATGTCTGCTGTTGCAGTGTCTGTCTGCTGTTGCAGTGTCTGTCTGCTGTTGCAGTGTATGTCTGCTGTTGCAGTGTATGTCTGCTGTTGCTGTGTCTGTCAGCTGTTGCAGTGTCGGTCAGCTGTTGCAGTGTCTGTCTGCTGTTGCAGTGTATGTCTGCTGTTGCAGTGTCTGTCAGCTGTTGCAGTGTCTGTCAGCTGTTGCAGTGTCTGTCAGCTGTTGCAGTGTCTGTCTGCTGTTGCAGTGTATGTCTGCTGTTGCAGTGTCTGTCTGCTGTTGCAGTGTCTGTCTGCTGTTGCAGTGTATGTCTGTCCGCCTGTCAGCAAGTCTCACCTTAGTATGCGCGCTTATATAATTAGCAGTCTCCGAATCGTCTCTGCACTTCAACAGCCACCGTTTAATCAGAGCGCAATCAGTCGGAGCATGGTAATCCAAGCCGCAGGCGAAGCAGAACGCCGACTTGCACTGGGCGCACACAACCAGCCTGGCGTCCCGCTGTTTAGCCCTCAGCACGCCGGTGCAATCCGACCGAGTGCAGAAGGCCAGCTGAGGATGCGAACTAATCTGGGCTCGGAATGAAACCTCGTGAAATCTTCGCCTTACAGCCGGATCGGTCAGGCAGGCTAGAACTAGATCGTCAGTGGCCAGCAGTGCGCAGTCCCGCTCCATGCACTGTACATCGGCTTTGCTAGCCTGCAGCTGGGTGGCTACGTAGGCCTGCCAGCAGTCTGTGCAGAAAACATGACCGCAGGCTAAGCCTTTGACTGTCACGTTTGGGCTGGTTGGTAGGCAGCAGATTTGGCAGGCTATGCCTGGCTGCATTACCTGCATTAAGAAGCGAATTTGGCATTAGGGTATGTAGCTTTTTACTAACGTAATTAATTCATTCATTTTATATCAAGACTATATAAAGCTGTCTATCACAGCATTAAGAGTAAGAGCCTGTCCTGTCTATGCCTTTTCAGCTTCTCTATTTACCATAATTATTACTGTCTACCATAGCCATATATATTTATAGTTACCAATAAGAATACCTACTATATCCTCCTAGAGCAATACCTACTTTATCTACTCAGCAATACCCTACTATATCTACCCATAGCAATACCTGCTATTTCCTACCCATAGCAATACCTACTTGTATCTACCTATAGCAATACCTACTGTATACCCTATCTATAACAATACCTACTATAGTACTGTATCTATCTACCTATAGCAATACCTACTGTATCTACCCAATAGCAAATACCTACTAGTATCTACCCATAGCAATACCTACTGTATCTACCCATAGAAATACCTACTGTATCTACCTATAGCAATACCTACTGTATCTACCCATAACAATACCTATTGTATCTACCTATAGCAATACCAACTGCATCTACCCATAGCAATACCTACTGTATCTACCAATAGCAATACCTTACTTTTTCTACCAATAGCAATACCTACTTTATCTACCCATAGCAATACCTACTGTATCTACCCATAGAAATACCTACTGTATCTACCCATAGCAATACCTACTGTATCTACCCATAGAAATACCTACTGTATCTACCTATAGCAATACCTACTGTATCTACCCATAGCAATACCTATTGTATCTACCCATAGCAATACCTACTGTATCTACCATGCCATTCTTGATTTAATGATTTTCGTAAATGGCATCACGGCTAGCGATTAGAAGGTCAGAGCCGCTGCAAATCCTGTGTAATCCTGCGTACAGTATTGACAGGCTTGTATATGCTCAGAAGTCAGCAGAATAGGCAGATCTGCTTCAGCGCTGGTGTTGCGGGATGAAGTCACCGAAAGCATTGCGCACCAGGGTGCACCACAGCCCCCTGTAGATTTTTATGATTATATCCCCCCAACGCGCACAATGTAATCGATATTAGTCTACCTGTGGCTTAGGCATCGGCGCCCCCAGCGGCGGACGCTGAGCACCGGACACGCAGGGATCTGGCGGCAAAATCCGCGCCTTCTGCATCACCGCGCGCCGATCCCGACGCCATTCGGTTTCCAAAGCGGCCAAATTCCAATTATAGGCAATTAATAATCGCCTGGCTGTGGCAGGACGAAGCTCCAGAGCTGAGCAGGCGGCTTCAACGGCTTCGTTGAGCAGCTGCTCAACCTGCGGCACAGATAGAGTCTCATATTCCTGATGCTGAGGTTGCGAGCGACAGTCGGCGCTGGCTCCATCTAGCATATCCTCGTCCGTGTTGTCATAATAAGACGGATCAAAGTCCAGACTGTCCTCATCGTCGCCATTCGAGCTGGCGTCGTCCTCGTCGCTGCTGGCAATGCGAGCGGCGGCGGCGGCGGCCGCAGCTTCGCGTTGTCTACTGTGAGACGCTTGATCAGACATGCAATAAGTCCATTGTTTTGTGAGCGATTTGAAACTGGGTTAAAACTATTTGTCATATGCTGGTAAATTTTTAATGCTAGCAGAGTATCTGGCCCCATTTTACAGTCTCTGAGGACCGAAACAGGGTAGCCAAACCCAAGTATAAACTAAAAAAATAACACTTTTGTTAACAGTACATCAAACAAAGGAGAGACAGACTCATGATAAATCCTCAAAATGATGTCCATTAGCTTGAAACAAAGTTTCAAGTCTTTAACTTTCAAGCTTAAAGTCAACAAGCAGCTTACTATTTGAGAAACTGATAGCATATACTTATTTTATAAACTTATGTATGCCATTATTATAACAATATACATGTATGTTGGAATATTAAAACAATTAAAAAATGCTTTTATTCAACATTTATGCATGCCACCAAAAATGCAAGCCTAGGTTATAAAACAATATATCAGTCAGAAATCTGACTGATAGTTACAATATCTCAGATAGCAAGCATCCCACAGATAGCAAGCACCCCCCCCCCCCCCGGATAGCAAGCATCCCTGAGATATCAAACACCCCCCCTTCAGATAGCAAGCATCCACCAGAAAGCAAGTAGCTAATGCAACAATTTCCTCAGCTAATGCAATAATAGCTTTCTCAGGTAATGCAATAATCCCTTTCTAAGCTAGTGCAATAATCTATGTATCAGCCACTGCAATATTAAGCTTGGCTAAAAGCTTGGCAAGGGTGGCTATCCTTTTCAACCAGTGCAATAATCTGTCTTAACTAGTGCAATAATTATTTTCTAAGCTAGTGCAATAGTCCTTTTCTTAGCTAGTGCAATATTCCATATCTCAGCTAGTTCAAAAAAATCCTTTTTGCTATTTAATAATTATTTAATGAATATTTTAGTAAAAGCTTTGGATAAAAAAATTAATTACAAAGATTTGAACCTAGGTTTTTGCATTGGCAGTGTAGTCTGTTTATATCCAGGTAGCTTTGGTTGATTTTATAAAATGAATTTTTAGCACTTATTTAATACTCATACTAAGTCAGAATTAAGTCACACAAAGCAGTTATGACAATCAATTTCTTAGTCAAGTCAATACTAGTCTATTAAAGTTAATAATATAGTTATGCAATATAAATCAAGTCATGTGCTATGCTTCCATACTGCATTTTCAAACTATGACATGTCAAAATTTGGCCAGTAAAAAGCTTAGTGCAATGCAATCTATTTTAAAATTAGAATTCAATCAGTCAGTTTTTTTCTAGCATTTTTACAATGCATTTCATGTCAGAAGAGCTGTTTTACCTTTGCACAAATCATGTTTGTTATATTTAATCCCTATAGCATTTAGCAATTTCTTACCTACAATGCAAATTTCTAATTGAATGGTGCAACTTTGAAGAAAATTGGTTAAACTATTTTTTCCTAAAATTTATTACATACATATACAAAGCATTTTTAGTATATGGATATACTAGAATAACTAGATAGGCCACTTAGCACATTTGCATTCAAACAACTTTCAGTTCAATAGTAAGTTAAACTGAATTATTTTAGTATATTTATAAAGACAAGGCTTATTTACAAGTATTGGTTTGAATCTCAAAGCTTAAACCCTCTAATTCTACATTACATAGAAGCTTTATTCCTATGCTATTACCTAATTTTATTAGGCCTACCTTCAGTTTTTCAACCTTAAATCTGCTTTGTACAATGGCTAATATTATATTATGGCTAAACAAATTATCAAGCCATTTATATTTGTAAGATTAGCTTCTAAACTTATCAAATTCATTTTAGCTATCTTTATTCTTATATAATAGCTTAGGCTTATGTATTCTTTATTGCTACTAAAAGTAGAAAGCTATTTTGCTAAGTATATATACCTTAGTGGCTAATCTAGCTATTCTACGAGTAATACAATATATGGTTTATAGCTAACATTTTGATATATCTATCCTAGCTAGATTAGCTAGACTATAGATAAACATTATAATATAGGTTTGTTTTATATTTAGACTTCTATAATTTATCAAAAAAGGCCTTACAAGTGTTTTCCTTTCTTTAGACAAAATAAAGCATTCTAGGATCCTAATCAAATTGTTATTACCCTCAGGTCAATTTGTCAACTAGCTAATCAGTGGACCTTTAAATTTAAATGTGGTCACTATGTCAATTGTCAATTAGGTAATTCCATTTGGCATATAACTTAGACAATAGTCATCAATTTTTTTGTATTTTTAGTCAATATAGGATGACTTTTTTGCCTTAGGACATGTTAAAAAGCTTACCAAGTCCAAGATTTATTTGCCAAGATTTTCCTACTTAGCTTTACCTAGGCCTTTACTAAGATTTTTCTAAAGTGTATAAGTATTTACCCCATGAGTAAATTTTCTGCAAGAAAATTGCCAAACAAGCTTTTTTGACATTCTTCTTGATATCAGCATATTTTTTAGTTAGCTTGAAAGTGTTGTATAGCAAGTTTGGATTTAGTGTTGCCAGCCAGGCAGCCTCCTAGGCCTAGCATAGTATTGATAGACCTATACCAAAAACTTAGTAGTAAGAACATAAGTCTAAATGCTTATACTTCCCTTCCCTTTAACCAACTTATCCCTTTGGGCCATAGACACTTCCAAGCATTATTGTCATATTAGACAACACAATTCCTGGATCCAGACTCCAGATGGTATACATTAGATTATACCATTGGCGTACAACTTGGCATACAAAGGGGCCTGGCATGCCCTCTTGGCATATTGCAATTGCCGAGACTAGTAGGTGGGACCAAAAGTTCCAAGTCCCAACAATCAATCTACATGTATATAATTAGCATACAAAAATGATTAAGTTTGCATTTGGCATAGTCTCAATGTACATAGTTATAGTAGCTAAATTTTGGTCAGAAAGAATAGCTGGCGCGTGGCCTCTACGAAAAAAATGGAAAACTAAATTAAAAAAACCAGGTTAAACTTTTCTAGGAAAGTAAAAGTAAAACAAAAATAGTTGAAATAAACTAGGCCCCTAGTTCTCTATTGCTTAGTATAAGATTTTCAGTTTTAGCACATAAGTTTTAAAAATATTAAAGTTTTGCAAGCTTTTAATTTTAATATTAGTTGCAGATTTGTAATTTTTGTATATTTTTGAATGTGATAAAAAGTTTGTTGGTATATATTAGTGCGCATGAGCTACGGAAGCAATTTTTGTTCCGGCGTACAGCGGTACACAATCCTGACCCCATAGTGTAGATCATGTAGTGCACGCGAGAATTTTCCCGCGTGCATTTTCAAAAGTGGCGTGCACCGGCGTGCGATTAGGTAAGTGGCATGCATTTGGCATGCATAATGCACACTACATAAATACACTGGTGTGCCTGGCATGCGCCGCGTGCCGCGTGCCTGCCACCTGATGTGGCAAAGCTGCCAATGCAATGGTAAGCAGACATAAAATACGTATTATTGTATTTAACTTTTGAAAAAAACTATTGTAAATAAACAGTGTTTATTTAAATACATTAATGTATGAGAAATACACGTTTTTAAAGATATATCATTTCTTTTGTACATCGTTTGTTGCTTTGTTTTACACAATGCAATTTAAAATACGTTTTTTGTCTTCAATTTGAATTTTAATTTATCGGCGTGCATTCGCTTGTCGTCGGCGTGCTTTTGGGAATTAGCTTTGGGTCGTTTCTCGCGTGCACTTAGCATGATCCACACTATGGTCCTGACCCTGGTCCTGGATTTCAGCACTAATCTGGAACTAAAATAAAAAACTTTGAAACTTTGAATTGTTAGGGCCTAGGAATTATTTTAAATAAATAAAGGAATTGTTAGGAATCACAAGAAATTGCTCTGAATTGTTAGGCCTAGGAATTGCTAGGAATCATTGGGAATTGCTAGAAATGAAAAAAGTGCAAAAAACAAAGTTGTTAATTTTATTGTTTTAATAGCTTGGGGAATGCCTAAACAAAAACATGTTAAAATCAACTTTTTAGATGGAAAAAGCAAAAAACATTGAAAACAATAGTTTAAATAACAAACAATTTGAGAAGAATGCCACTTTTTTTTCCTGCCAACACTTGCTTGCAATGCTCTTTTTCTGCAAATCATTGCCCCTGCCTAATATGTAATAACTCACTCTTAATAAAGATAAAGACTAGGCCTAGCCTAAAAGTCAATGATGCTAAGTGATGCTAGGAATAATGAATAATGTATCAAGCCATCAATGCATACATGATACATCTTTCTTGGGCCTATTTAAATATTTAATAGACTAATAGTATTGTATTATAACATTTCCATGTCCATCCTCCATCTACTTGTTAAAATCCAATCCCAATTGATTGTTGACTAATTCTGTGAAAAAAGTGTGCTTTTTTGTTTCAAATTATCAATAATAAGCTATAAACTACTATTATTATTAAATATCATGCTTTAAATATTAGGAATAGGCCTAAAACTTAACGAGGACGAGGAATATAAACGAGGACTGCAACTTTCTGTTGAACCACATTGCGAAATCAACAACCGAGCGATTGCGCGAATCAAAGTCTAGAATCAATTTGATTCTTGAAATTAATCTTACAAAACTGTGCCAAACCTACAACTTTTACAATTCCTGACAATTTTTTAAAATGATTACTAGTAAACATTAGAAAAAAGTTGTATTAAAAACGTTTTTCTATTTAAAAATCTTGTTATTAAATTTACGGCAGTTTTTTGTTAAGTTGCGCAAATTTAAAATATCATCATCGTTCTACGAAATCTTACAGATCACTAAAATTTATGGCAACTATGAAGTTTTAAAACATTCCTAAATAACTGACAGTCTGTGTTTATCTAAAAATTATAAAACTTGTTAAACCATATTAGTACAATTGCGACATTTCTTCTCTGTGATAATCCCCATTTCGATAAAGTATTTTACACCACTTCTTATTTGTTACCTACCTAGTCCTAACTCCTAAAAAGACTCCTAATCTTAAATAAGTAATGAGTGAATAGGAATATACTGATCTCAAAATACAATAATATCATGGACTTTAATGAGACTTAAGCTTCTTTTTGGTCTTTCATTTTAAAGTTATGAAAAATTATGTAATGCTTTTTGGCCCTTAGGACTAGATAGGCCCCTAGGCCTACTAATTTCTAATTCGCAATGCTTTTTGGCCCTTAGGAGTTGGACTAGGTACTATGTATGATTACTTTTAATCAAAAGCAAAAAGTTTTTATTTCTATTGAGTTTATTTACTCTTTTTGCAATGTAGCACTTTATACTTGATATTGTAATGGGGCAGCTCTCCTGTCTCTTTAAGCCCTATTATAATTTTCACTGCTAGGGCCTAATAGTAATACTACTAGCAATCTATGCCCCCGTTAGGGAGCCAAAGAAATGCAATACACGTTTTTTTAATAAGCTACATGTATCCTTGAAATCTTAAAAAATTTCCTGTCAAACCATGTCAAGCCTTGACATGTCAGTAATTCCCCCCACAAGCTTTAACATATCAATTTCCCCCTTCACATCTTAGCAATGCCCCCAATAAGCCTTGGAAATCTAAAAATACCTGTCAACCTTCTAACCCTAGCCTAACCCTAACTGTATAATTGTATAGCATTGAAATTTTAGTAATTCTCTCTAAGAGTCATTATAGTACTACTATAGCATTATAGCGATTCTCTATAAGCCTCGACATTGTAGGGATTCCCAAATGAATCTCTTAACATTGACATGAAGCTTCTTTTATTTTTTACATTACGCTTTTTTATCAGCAATCCCTCTCCTAAGGAGGCATCAAATAATGTAATAAAAAGTTTTCAATAAACTATATATAGCTTCTAAATTTAGCCTTGACATCTTAGCTATTCCCCCTATAAGCCTTGACATGTCAGTGATGGCCCTCATAAACCTTGAAATCTTAAAAATCCTCTATTAACCTTGAAACCTGATAAAATATAACCCTCAACCCATACTTGACCTAAACCTAACTTTAACCCAACCTAAAGCCTTGAAATCTCAGCAATTATTCTCCCCTAAGCCTTGACATTTTAGTGATTCCTTCTTCAAGAATCACAGCATTATAACGATTTCCACCAAGCTTTGACATCGTAGCAATTCCCAAATGAATCTTTTAACTTTGACATGACTTTTCTATTATGTATAGGCCTTATATAGTGCTACTTTTTTTACATGACTCTTCTTCTATCAGCGCCCTCCCCCCCTGTGGCGAGGCAACAAAGAATGCAATAAAAATTGAGTAAAGTACATGAACTTTGAAGTAGCTTCTGACTTTTGCTTTGACATCTTAGAAACCCCCCCGTAATCTTAGTTATTCTCTGAAAGCCTTTACGTCTCAGTTTTTCTCCCTAGCACAACATTATAGCTGCATTTAATTTTTACATGACACCCTTCATGTCTGACATGACGCTTTTTAATTTTTAAATGACACTTTCATTAGTTTTTAAATGAGGCTTCTATGATTTTTTTATGACACTTCTATGACTTTTTAGATGACACTTCAATGATTGTTTACATCACGCTTCTATGATTTTTTCATGACGCTTCTATGATGTTTTACATGACGCTTCTATGATTTCTGCAGGATGCTTCTATGATTTTTACATGACGCTTCTATGATTGTTTACATGACGCTTCTATGATTTTTACATGATGCTTCTATGATTTTTTACATGACGCTTCTATGATTGTTTTCATGATGCTTCTATGCTTTTTACATGATGCTTCTATGAATGTTTACAAGACACTTCTATGATTTTTACATGACACTTCTATGATTTTTTACATGACACTTCTATGATTGTTTATATGACGCTTCTATGATTGTTTATATGACGCTTCTATGCTTTTTACATGACGCTTCTATGATTTTTTTACATGATGCTTCTATGATTTTTTACATGACGCTTCTATGATTGTTTATATGACTCTTCTATGATTGTTACATGATGCTTCTATGATTGTTTACATGACGCTTCTATGATTTTTTACATGATGCAATTATGATTGTTTATATGACACTTCTATGATTGTTTAAATGATGCTTCTATGATTGTTTATATGACCCTTCTATGAATGTTTACAAGACACTTCTATGATTTTTACATGACACTTCTATGATTTTTTACATGACACTTCTATGATTGTTTATATGACGCTTCTATGATTGTTTATATGACGCTTCTATGCTTTTTACATGACGCTTCTATGATTTTTTTACATGACGCTTCTATGATTTTTTACATGACGCTTCTATGATTGTTTATATGACGCTTCTATGATTGTTACATGATGCTTCTATGATTGTTTACATGACGCTTCTATGATTTTTTACATGATGCAATTATGATTGTTTATATGACACTTCTATGATTGTTTATATGATGCTTCTATGATTGTTTATATGACCCTTCTATGCTTTTTACATAATGCTTCTATGATTTTTTACATGACGCTTCTATGATTTTTACATGACGCTTCTATGATTGTTTTCATGACGCTTCTATGATTTTTTACATGACGCTTCTATGATTGTTTACATGAGGCTTCTATGATTTTTTACATGACGCTTCTATGATTGTTTATATGACGCTTCTATGATTGTTACATGACACTTCTATGATTGTTTACATGATGCTTCTATGATCTTTTACATGATGCTTCTATGCTTGTTTATATGACACTTCAATGATTGTTTATATGACGCTTCTATGATTTTTTCATGACGCTTCTATGATTTTTACATGACACTTCTATGATTGTTTACATAACGCTTCTATGATTTTTTACATGACGCTTCCATGATTTTTAGTTTTCTTGGCGTTCAAAAGCTTTAATTAAAAAAACTTTACTCTCTAAAAATTCAAACCTTTGTCCCTGCATTTAGCAGTTCAGTCTGTTTACCTCAAGGCTAGCTCTCAGCTAAAATCCAAACATGAATTTTAGCACTTATAATTATAAGTTTCAAAACTCCAAGCATAGAGTAAATCACATGAGGCAGTTATGACATAATCAATTTCTCAGTCAGTCAGTATCAGTTAACAATATGGTTACGCAATCTAAATCAAGTCTGGTGCTACGCTTCCACACTGCATTTTCAATACTGTGATGCAATTCAAGTCAGAGTTACAATTCAGTTATGATGCAATCTATTTCAGAATCAGAATTCAACTAGTCAGTTTTTTTTTTCTAGCATTCTTACAATGCATTTCAAGTCAAAAAGTTTGCTTGACCTTTGCAAAAAAGCATGTTTTTCAAATATTTAATGCCTTTAGCATCGAGCAATTTCTTAGCCAAGGCACATGTACCGTCACAGGAAAATTTCTAATCGAACAGTGCAAGTCTCATGAAAATTGGTTAAGCCATTCTGGAGATAATCGATTGTGTACAAACACAAGATTTTCATTTTTATTATATAAAAAACTTACAATGCATTTCAAGTCAAAAAGTTTGCTTGACCTTTGCAAAAAAGCATGTTTTTCGAATATTTAATGCCTTTAGCATCGAGCAATTTCTTAGCCAAGACACATGTACCGTCACAGGAAAATTTCTGATTGAACAGTGCAAGTCTCATGAAAATTGGTTAAGCCATTCTGGAGATAATCGATTGTGTACAAACATACAAGATTTTCATTTTTAGTATATTGGATTTTAGTATATTGGAAAATAAAGGAAGGAAATGACTAGCTATTTAGCCCCCCCCCCTCTGGGGAGCCTTGAAAATGACACCAATTGGTTTTTATTTTGGCATAACAGCAACCTTACTATAATTATCCAAAATGTTGATTTCCATTAATCAAAAATTACATTCAAAAATATTAAATATTATAATCAAAAATAATCAAAAATATTAAATTTTGCAATAATTGTGCAAAAAAACTGACACAAGGACTACCATCAGATTTTGCTCTACTGTCCCCAGATTAGCACTACTCCGCCAGATTAGCACTACTTCCCCAAGTTCCCCTCCTGATTAGCACTACTCCCTCAGATTAGACTTTCCTCCCCCAGGTTAGCACCACTTCTCCAAATTAACATTATCAAATTAGCACTACTATCCCAGATTAGCGCTACTCCCTCAAAATAACACCACTCCCTTCTAGATTAGGACTCAGCCCAGATTAGCCCCATTTCGCTCCCCCAGATTAGCACTACCTCACCCCAGATTAGCCACACTTTGCTCCAGATTAGCACTCCACCCAGATTAGCAAGTCTCACTCCAAGATTAGCACCACTTACCCCAAAATTAGCACTCTGCCCAGATTAGCCCCACCCCCTCCAGATTAGCACTACTCCCAGAGATTAGCACTACTCCCCCAGATTAGCCCAATTTGTTCCATATTAGCACAACTTAGCCCAAATTAGCACTAAGTGCTAATCTTGGGGGCAATAGTGCTAATCTGTGGGGAGTTAGTGCTAATCTGGAGCCAATTGGGCTAATCTGGGCTGAGGTAGTGCTAATCTCGAGGAGAGGAATGGGGCCCTCAGATTATCCCCACTCCCCTCCCCAAGCTTCAAAAAACTGGAAGGCTTGAAATTTATGCTTAAAAATGAACTTTTTTTCATCCTTTCTCTACTTAACACTGACTTTTCTATATGATTCTATACAATGCATGCCAGGTGCCATTGTCTGGATCATACTGGATGCATGCCCAAACAAAAATTGGTAGTTATAAATGCATGCCAAAAAATTTAGCACATGCTTATTCTTAAAACTTTGATAGTGTTGCAACAATAAATGACCTTTTTTACATTGTGACAATAAAATAACCTCTTTTGCTTTTTATTGTGTAATATACCCTTTTTAACAGATAATTTGGTTCATTTTTCTGCTTTTTTGGCTATACTTTTTACAGTAGAAAATTGATACATGTAAAGATTTGTTTAAATACCTTATTACAATCTTAAAAACCCGGAAAGCCAGAAATTTATGTATAATAAGAAACTTTTTTCACTTTTTTTCTACTTCACAATAACTCTTCTGCATGATTCTATAAAGTGCATGCCAGGTGTATTTTCTTAGGAGTGATGTATGCCAACTATGCACATCTACTTTTGGCATACAAGGCTAATGCATGCCTAAATTTTCAGGTATATATTACATGACCTGGAGTATGGGTCAGGTGTATATGCACATTATTTTTTAGGAGTGATATACACTAAATCCTATATACTAAAAATGTCATGTCTATAATGTCTAGAATATATATATATATGTGTCAGGACTTGCAAGGGGAATAGCTAAAATGTCAAGACTTGCAAGGGGAATAGCTGAGATGTCAAGACTCATAAGGGATTGCTAAGGTTTTTGCAAAGAGAAGCTATAGTTTAAACATGTAGTTTATTCAAAAGCAGAATAAAGCCTTGACAAAAGAAGCATTATATCAGACATAAAAGAAATGTCATGTTAAAAACATCACATAAAACTGCATGCTATGACTCTTAGGGAGAATTACTATTGATGTCAAAGCTTACGGGGGAATAGCTGAGATGTCAAGGCTCATGGGGGAATAACTGAGATGTTAAGGCTAAAGTCAGAAGCTACATGTTGTTTATTCAAAACTTTTTATTACATTGTTTGTTGGCTCCTCATGGGGGGTCGCTGATAGAAGAAGCGTAATGTAAAAAATAAAAGAAGTGTCATGTTGAAGTTAAGAGATTCATTTGGGAATCCCTACAATGTCAAGGCTTACAGGGAATCGCTATAATGCTGTAATGCTATAATAACTCTTGGGGAGAATTATTGAATTGTCAATGCTTTAGGGTTAGGGTTAAGGTTAGAAGGTTGACAGATTTTTTAAGATTTCAAGGCTTATAGGGGGCATTGGAAGTTGATATGTTAAGGCTTGTGGGGGGGGAATTGGTGACATGTCAAGTCTTATAAGGGACTTCTGAGGGATATTGCAAAGAGATTGCTACATGTAGTTTATTAAAAAAAACTTATACTGCATTTTTTGGCTCCCTAATTGGTGGCGCTGATTGCTAGTATGCACTAGAGTTTGACCAAAACCTTGATCTCAATCTCAAAATTTTGAGACTTGGGTCTTTTTTTGATCATTTTGAGAAATTCTTGAAATTTCAAAAATGGGCTTGGAATTCAAGAATAGTCAAACAAGATTGAATTCAATACAGAAAGTATAAAAATATTGTGAAGTGCCAAATAAAAAAACAAATGATGCTTTGTCTAATGCATAATTAGCACTTTTTTGTTTGCCAGTATATTGATGGCATTTTAAATTAAAATACATTAATGTTGTTTTTCTATACAACAGATTCAAATAAAAGTTTTACTAGTATTTTTTTAAAGGGAAAATACAAATTTTTGTGTTTGTTTTTTTCAAAAAAGTTCTAGCACATGGTACAATCAAACTATTTTGATAAGATTTGTTCTAGCATAGGCATGCCATGATCCTGACTATGGCTTACCTGGTAGGCCATTACCAACCTTCAACCTATTTATGTATCTTACAGTGGTATACAGTGGCATAGCCAGAGTTAATGGCTTACTTTTGTATATTGCTGCATATATATATATATTATTGTGATGGTACATTTGAGCTATTTCTTTTGTTTTATTATCTACTTATTTATAATATAGGCTAAATTGTATATATATCTTATTGTAGATACTATTCATTCTGTACAAATATACAATTGCAGCTGGATCTCCAATTCTTGTTTAACTTATTCTCAATCTTGAATTTTTTATAAAATTCTTACTCAATCTTGCCTTGAAAACAAAAATCTAATCTCAGTTAGACTCTATTGTACATGCCTACTTTTGGCATGCAAAGCCAATGCATGCCCATTGCCCAAATTTTCAGGCATATACTACATGATCCAGAGTGTGATCATACATGCCTAACATCAAAATTTCACCTGTCCAGTGTGACTTAGTTTTGTCCAGATTTGCAACTTAGTTCCTCCCGATTGCGACTTAGTTACTTTCAATTGCGACTCAATTTTCATTTTGTATATGACTTTTCTTGCCTTTTCTCTTTTCTTTTCTTGCTCTTTCTCTCTCCTCTTCCACCCTCTCTCTTCTCTCCTTTCTTTTCATTTTCTTTTCCTCTCCTTTCTTTCTTCCCCCAATTTTTTGTTTTTGCATTTTCAATTTTGCAACTTACCTTGGCCGGCAGCCATTTCACCCATCTAGTTCAGACAAGTCAGATGGGTGTTGGGCATGTATGAGTGTGATGTATGGGATTTGCTCTTTTTTAACACAATCCTATTAATGTCATCAAGTTGTGAGTTGTGGCAGGTTTAGCCTATCTATTCTTCTTTGTAAGACTGATTTCACTGCTGTAACAGTGTCTTTTGTTCTTGCTATACTTATCTTTTAATGCATTACTTGTCTAATAATTACTATATTATATACTAGTAGTAATAGTACGAGTGTATCATATAAAGTTGGTAGTATTTGTTATGCATTATTGGACAAGTAAAACTTTGGGCATTAACTTTTCTGTCAAATGTAGATTATATAGATTTTCTTATAGATAGCTCTAGTTAGTCAAGAAAGTGGCCTTTGCCATAGAAAATTCTGGCACATATAAGGAGTCCCTAGCATACTAAGCTTAATAACAACTTAGCTTAAATCATGGCATATACTAGTCTTTGGGGCATATCATATGATATATATATAAATTGTTGATATGATATGCCCCAAAGATTAAGCTAAGTATTCTAGTTATATATTGTGTCTTTAAATTTGAAATTTAAATGCATCTGAAAGAATTAAGCATTTATTTTATAACATCTACATTATAACATTTACCAAAAATAGGATATCTGATTATTAACCAGAAGTTTCTTACCATCTAAAAAAGAAAATTGATTTAACAGTGTTTCAATTCAGAAACTGGACTATGATTGTTTATATTTGCAAATAAATTTATTGTAGTAATTTTGATCATAACATTGATGCGTCAATACTTATTGAGTTGTCGCGAGCGGCTGCGTCTCCGGGCAGGCCAGCTCAATGCCATCGCCCGTCGCTATGGTGTGAACATTGATGGAGCCAGAGCTGCAATGCGTGGCTGCTCCATTGCTGCCTTCTTGGACATCGCATCATCCAGTCTGTTATTGTGCGGCATTGGCTACTCACTGTACAGTCGAGGCACTGAAGCCATTAGACTGTATTGCATCTCGGGTGCTTGTTTGGCCATATTCTGTTTATTAATTGCTCTGCAAGGCAAGAGTCGATTGTTATCCATCCTGGCACAGGCCAGGCCTATACTATATCACCTGTGGATTGGTTATTTTCTTGGTCTGGGCTGTTTCCACAGCGCCAGTTTAGAAACTTCGTTTGATGTCGAGGCTGGCAGGCGTATTCCAATGGGCGGGATCAGAGCTAAGCCTATTGTCGTTGGACCGCTGCATCCTATTAGCAGTGAATCAGTTGAGCAGACAATCAACTGTCTGATGCTGCTATCGGTGCTTGCATCAATGCTTCGCTCTGTCATTGTTCGCATTGTCTATCCGTTGACTGTGTCGCGCAGACAGTCCGCCGCGGCTGGCGCTGATGCCACCCTGCCGAAAACAGTAGACGATCTAACTGCAGCCGATGGCAGCGAAGGACTCATCGGGGAGGCGATTGGGACCGGTAGGGACAGCGGCAGCTCGCAATACGGCAGCCTACTAAGCAAACAGGAACTGTGGGAACAGATTGGATTCTCAATATCTTTAATTGAACAATCGCATTGGTGGGAATTGGCTCTGTTTAACGCTTGCCTGTGCTTAACTATTGTTTTATTGCGGCTGCGCTCTTGGCTAGCGGTGGCTAATGCTCTGCTATTATCTGCGGCCTGCGTCTATCTATTGCATTCGATTCAGCTGCACGCTAGTTTAACTCCGCTACTAATGTATCTGTATAGGCAGCTGGGCGCCGCTCTGTTAGATTCCGGATCGGCTTCAGTTGTAGAACTGTGGTGGTCGGCTTGGCAGCGTTGGTTTTGCATCATATTGTGTACGCGATGCTGCTGTGCTTGGATATATCAGCTCTAGCGATTGGAGCTACAGTTGTTGTGGCTCATCCTCAGCACGTGCTCATGCTGCCATTCTACGCTGTGTCGGCTTGTCCTTATCTTGCATTCCACCTAGCCCGACTGTTACTGTTGCACCAGTTCACTAGGCGATTGTGCCGGCTGTTTAGACAGTCGGAGTCGAAGCCCACTGCTCAGTCGGCACCAGCACTGTTGGCAGCTCGCGGACTCAGATACTTGGCACAGTTAGGCTGCAGACTGCTATGGCTTAGCTTATCATCCAGCTGTCTGTTAGTCTGTCTGACCTGGGAGACTCGATCTCCAGCTTCTTTAGCTCTGCTAGCTATTGGAATCTCCTGCGATGCCGTGCTGTTGGCCACTTGCACCAGACTGACCGAATGCATTGGCGGTACCTGTCTAGCCTACGGTTTGGTTAGTCCCGAACTGCCCCCTGGTGCTAGCACTGGCTTTTTCAACAATGTCGGAGGCGGTGGCGGCAGCGGCAGTACTGTGGTGCTGCTGCAGAGTCCGACTGCTCATCGGAAACAGCTGGCAAGGTTTGTTGGATGTATTTTTATGCTTTTGTACTTGATTGTTAAACCAAGACTTACACAGTAACAGTTTTTCCAAGAATCACACCGGAACAGCTTCTAAGAATCAGAGAACAGTTTCTAAGAATCATTCAGAAACTTTTCCCAAGAATCACACCGGAACAGCTTCTAAGAATCGGAGAACAGTTTCTAAGAATCATTCAGCAACATTTTCCAAGAATCACACTTGAACAGCTTCCAAGAATCAGAGAAAAGTTTCTAAGAATCGGAGAACGTTTTCCAAGAATCACAAATAAAGCTTCTGAGAAAAAATTTCCAAGACAATTACAATTTCTAAAAATCAAGCTTCATTCAAACTTCGAACCCATTTCTAATAAAAATCGCCCAAACGTGGAACAGTTTATTTAACCGGCTTCTGAGCATTTCCAGGAAATCGCTATTTCAAATACTTCTAAGAAACGCGCCTACTTTCCAGGTGCACCCGTCAGCTGGACAGCATCCAGTACTTCTTCAGCAGCCATCTATTAACCAGCTTCGGCTGCGATTTGAACAGTTCCGGTTTATCTCGCGATTTAGTTCAACAAAAATTGCGCCAATTTTTCTGTCAACGCACGCCAGACAAGCAGCGCTACGATACGTACGTTGTGTACTATTGCGGACCGACTGACTCGGCCGGCGCCTGGGCCTTCTTTGGCGGCGCCTGTCTGGGCCTGGAGGCTCTGCTGCAATTGTGGAGAGAAGCGGCCACGGCTTCGGAAGATTCCGCGTCTGCCTCCGATGACGAAGAAGGTCGCGGAGACGAGAGCCGCCTGCTGCTGGTTGTGGACTCGTCCAATGGGCACCGGTGGCTGTCGGCAGTGCGCAGTCTGCCTAGGAATGTCTGTCTGGCATTGCAGACTCACAACGGACAGTTGGAAGAGTTTACTAAATTGTTTACTAGCGAATGCGAGCAGGCGGCTGCTCAGCAGCAGGAGCTGCTGCGGGCCGCTAAGACTGGTGAGACTTATAGAAGTATTTGTTCACATTCTCCGAATTCTAGTTCTAACGCTCTAGAAACATTTCCCAATCTCAGCTTCCCATTTCACCTATGGGAATCCACTGTCTAGTTTACCTTCCCAGATCCCCATTTGCCCTCCCTGATCCCCATTTGCCCTCCCTGATCCCCGTTTGCCCTCTCATTTACCCTTCTAGATCCCATTTACCCTCCTAGATCCCCACTTACCCTCCCAGATCCCCATTTACCCTCTCTGATCCCCATTTACCCTCCCAGATCCCCACTTACCCTCCCAGATCCCCATTTGCCCTCCTTGATTCCCGTTTGCCCTCATTTACCCTTCTAGATCCCATTTACCCTCCTAGATCCCTACTTACCCTCTCAGATCCCCATTTACCCTCCTAGATCCCCACTTACCCTCCTAGATCCCCACTTACCCTCCCAGATCCCCATTTACCCTCTCTGATCCCCATTTACCCTCCCAGATCCCCACTTACCCTCCCAGATCCCCATTTGCCCTCCTTGATTCCCGTTTGCCCTCATTTACCCTTCTTGATCCCATTTACCCTCCTAGATCCCTACTTACCCTCCCAGATCCCCATTTACCCTCCTAGATCCCCACTTACCCTCTCAGATCCCCATTTACCCTTCTAGAACCCCATTTGCCCTTCCAAATTTCTGTTTGCCCTCCCATTTACCCTCCCAGATCTCCATCTACCCTACCGAATCCTCATATTGAATAGTTTTTTTCATCAATCTCCGTATTTGTTCTCCCAAATCCTCAGACTCCCATTAAGCCTCCAACATCCCCAGTAAGCATCCCCAGACCTTCACAAGTCAGCCGCCGCTCCCTCCCCCGCCGCAGGCAAGCGACCGGGCAGACTCGGTCTCCAATACGCGGTGTCCCGAGCCTGGGTGGACTTCAAGCTTACCCGTCCAAGCCAGTCTGGTGCCCGACAATTCTGGGACTCGGCTCTGCCCAGGCCCTGCCGCTGCCTGCTGCCGGCACTCACAGCGAGTTGCCCTCTGCTCAGGGCGCCGTCGCTCCGTCTGGTCAGTCCGCTGTGCAACGCCGTCCGACGCCTGAGAATGCGCCTGTGCCCGCCCGCCGCTCTGGATACTGGGCTAGGATTTCGACTAGTGCAACTGTAGGGCATTAGAGATGTCGGCCGTTGGGATGTCTGGGTTGCAATTACGAGCTAAAATGCGCAATTAGTCAGGTCTTTTACCATCAGAGGCCTATCATAAGATTCCCAGTTATGCTTGCAGATCTTTTTTTACTCTTTAATTCATTTGCCGTCTCAGATCCCCATTTATCCTTAAAGATCCTCATTTACCCTCCCGGAGTCTTATTTGCCCTCCAAAATCCTCATTTGCCCTCCTAGATCCTCATTTATCCTTACAGATCCTCATTTACCCTCCCGGAGTCTTATTTTCCCTCCCAGATACTCATTTATCCCTACAGATCCTCATTTATCCTTCGAGATTCTCATTTACCGCCCTAGATCTTTATTTTCCTTTCCAGATCCTCTATCACCCAAAAAATGACTGTTATTATCTACTATAAATCATGTCAATGTTTACTAATTATTACCAGTTTTGTTGTGCGTGTTTTTGCAATATCAAATTAAAATAGTTGGTTTTTTGTACTTGTTATGTTAATTGGTTTTCGGAATTAATCTCTCATGTATACCGTATTCTATTGTGTAATTAATTGTTCTGTTTGATTGTAACTACTATAATGCCAAGTTAGCTACAGTATAACAAATAGTTTTGTGCATTTTTACGAATGCGTGTGTCTGTTTTAGTTCTTAAATTTTTATATTCTTTTGTATCTAGCTTTTCTAGGCGTCAGAATTACTTACTGACTTAGATGCACTCTAGACGCAACTCAGTGATTTTAACTTAGATACGAGTGTAGGGCTCCAGAGCCACAAGATTATTGATACTTTATATAAAATAGAATTTCAAAAAATATGGATATTAAATTTCAAAGTGGTATTCAGTTTAAAAAACCGGGTGCCAAGTTCAGGATGGCAAAACTCAATTTGATACACGTGGCACGCTGTAACACAGAAAGATAGCTCTGTATTTATAGTGGCATTGTGTCTACCGGTCTGTGTTCAATTTATGTTGTAATCATAATAGTACAATAGTACTCGTATATATTATTAATAAAAGCTCACCTTTATCCTTATAATCCTTATAGCTAGATATTTCTTACCGATGGAATCCTTCCTTGGAACTTGATAAATAAAACAAAATATTTCTGAACAAATCTTATAATGTTTTATTAAAGCTTTTTAAATTAAATTCTACTTTTATACTGTACTTCACTTACCCAGCATTGCTAGCGTCTCTGTCAGTGTGGCATTCCTTTTTTTTTCATTTCTTCGTCTACTAAGTCTTCATAATTCTGGCATCTTCCTTATTCTAATATTGGCATTTTCATGCGCAACCTTGTTTAGCATTGGAGCAAAAATTCTGAAACCTATTGTTGCGCTATTGAGATATATAATTATATCATTGTATACTATGTGACAGTTATTTTTACTGGCATATTTATTGTTGTAAAAATGCTTTTTAGCAACAACAGTGTTTTAACTTTCATTTTAACTGCGCCAGTTTGGTGAAATACAATTTGCGGCAGATGTATTATTATGTAAGACTAACCTATCGTAGATTGTAGCTGCTATTTGCGCTACCTACCTACTTAACAGTTTTGTTCAGTAGTCTAGTGGGGATAGTTTTTTCATGGTTAAGTAATAAATTTAGCGCATTAGAAGACGCGTAATCTCTTTATCAAAACTTAAGCAGCAAAGTCTTGTGTGCAGCAAGAAAGCGATAGGTGTATGCATATGTGTGCTCTTTGGCAACTGATGATGGTCATGTTAACTAGCTTAGCAGTAGTAGGATATATATGTAAATCTGCGCTGCGGATTACATTTATCATCTAGCTCGCACTGTGTAAACATAACTGGCTGGGCGGGCGGGCGTGGGATTATAAAAAAATCATTCCCAGTTGCAGCTTTTTGGCTCGCTAAGTTTACATTTAGCCTGCCGCCCGACCCGGACAAATACTTGTCCATATGGTGGCGCGCAGGCCTGATCGGGGCCATAGCGGAGATGTTATCTTATAAACTAGAATTCTGCCGGCTTATTTCTCAGTCTAGTATTTCTTTCTTGGAACAGAAATGGATATTCAAGTGAATAGGGGATGCGTATTTAATGTATGTTCTTTCCTTCCTATCTGTGACAGTGTTAACATCGGCTTAGAGATTTCCAGACTCGACTTATTATTCATCATTTATCTTTCAAACTGAAAGGCGGGTGGACAGAGTACGACCCCCGTCGCTGAGTCTCCTGGACGTACATTGGCCCTGGAAGTTGTCGTGCAGTACGAGTATGTACATGCAATACACGAGCTTGCAAAAGCTACTGAAGTTATTTTCAACTTTTACGCGGGCAGATGCTATGTAGGGTCTTTGATGGATTAGCCAGATATTAGCTATGATGACTAGGTCAGGCGGGGATTAAGGCAGACAGAATGTAGTCTCTGTCACTACCAGCTCAGCGGGTCATTAAAGTGTCCTCAGCTATACTGCTGCACCGATCTCTCTTATAGCAGGAAACATGGTGTTGTTTTTACTTCATAATCTATAAGCTCTGCTCGCTAATAATTGTATATTTTTTACGGTGGGTACTGCTGCTGCAATTTATAGCTTCAGTGCCTCTCGATTTCCGGGATGGCTTGCCGCGCATATTCAGCAAGCCGGTAGGATAATAAATAAAGCTGCGTGAGTCTCCGCTTTGTGTGAGCACGGCAGGAGAAATTGCATTAAAGCGGCCCCGCGCGAGCACACGATGCCTCGAGCTCGCGGCTCCAAAAAGCGGGGACCACGATATTTCGCGGGATAATATTAAGGGAAGGTTTAGGAAGTGCGAACCTCCCACCGCTGGGATAGGATCCCTCGCGCAGCTATAGTCAACGAGAGAGATGGGAGTTGGGAGGGCCTCTCCTCACTATTTAGATTTTTAGTCGCGGTAATCACATCTGACATTGGTTGGCCGTATAATCTAACTCGAGGATCTCGCCTTGTCGTATTATTACATCCTCACTCGCCCTCCAACCCCTGCGTGTTAAGCTCACGGTGGTAGCCAGCTCCCTATACTGAGGAAGCCGCGGTTTTATATATTATTATTAAATTAAATTTTCCCGCGCGCTCTGCCTCCCAAATTTCGACGCTTTCGGTTTTTGTATAGCGGCCGAAGAGGTGGCGGGGTTGGGGCATTGCGGCTGGCTGCTGGTCACTTCGCTTCCTCTCAAGGGGCGAGTGGCGAGCCTGCATGCAGTCTCCAGCTGGTTCTCTCTTATCTGGGCCTGGCAATCTTTCATTTACTATGTAGCCTCCGGGCGTCGCCATGCATGCGCTCCTGGCTACTGGCTTTGTGCTGATTTTTACTCGATGCCTTTTTCCTGGATTTCTCCTCGCTGCTAGGGGCTAATTTTATCATGTTATTACTGACCAAGTGTCTCTTCTGATGACTCTCTGCTTGTCTGTCGGTCTTAGTGTCTTTCTGTCTGTCTGTCTATCTTAGTGTGTCTGTCTGTCTTCGTGTTTGTCTGTCTGTCTGTCTGTCTGTCTATCTTAGTGTCTGTCTGTCTTTCTTAGCATCTGTCTGTCTATCTTAGTGTCTGTCTGTCTTTCTTAGCATCTGTCTGTCTATCTTAGTGTCTGTCTGTCTTTCTTAGCATCTGTCTGTCTATCTTAGTGTCTGTCTGTCTTTCTTAGCATCTGTCTGTCTATCTTAGTGTCTGTCTGTCTTTCTTAGCATCTGTCTGTCTATCTTAGTGTCTGTCTGTCTTTCTTAGCATCTGTCTGTCTATCTTAGTGTCTGTCTGTCTTTCTTAGCATCTGTCTGTCTATCTTAGTGTCTGTCTGTCTGTCTGTCTGTCTATCTTAGTGTCTGTCTGTCTGTCTGTCTGTCTATCTTAGTGTCTGTCTGTCTTTCTTAGCATCTGTCTGTCTATCTTAGTGTCTGTCTGTCTGTCTGTCTGTCTATCTTAGTGTCTGTCTGTCTTTCTTAGCATCTGTCTGTCTATCTTAGTGTCTGTCTGTCTGTCTGTCTGTCTTTCTTAGCATCTGCCTGTCTATCTTAGTGTCTGTCTGTCTTTCTTAGCATCTGTCTGTCTATCTTAGTGTCTGTCTGTCTGTCTGTCTGTCTGTCTTTCTTAGTGTCTGTCTGTCTTTCTTAGCATCTGTCTGTCTATCTTAGTGTCTGTCTGTCTATCTTAGTGTCTGTCTGTCTGTCTATACTGCTGCTAACAATGTGTTATTTCGCTGATGCATAGTTGATCCAGCCATTGGCACTTCAGACTCGGGAGTGGATGATGCAATCCGTTGGTACTCCAGGTTTAAAACTCCATGGTGGGGAAGTCCATTAGTAGATTACGCGTAGTTTCAGCTTCGCCTATTTTCACCTAAACGCTGATTCACAGCCTGATCAAACATTGTGCGTCAGTTTTTATCTGTCTCTGTTTAAAGCCGCAGCAAAAGCAGGCTTGATTTTTGTGCTTCTTCAAGTTTTTAACGCGTTTCCTTCTATTTGCCTGTCTTCTTCTTTATCGATATGTGACGCGCAATAAAAGGGGTTAATGTGCAGCTAGGCGTTAAGTGCCAGGGTGGCTGCACAGTTACCTGCTGGTGTGATTGATGCGGTCTGTCAGCCACTTTCAACTGCATGTTGCTCAGCCAGGGTGACCTGACAAAAGGTGGCCTGGCGTTAACTTTAGATGGATGCTCATTGTTGCCGGTATTTGCAGTTGTAACTTTCTTATCTTGCTTTTCAAATACAAAGGCTTGCTAATGGATGAATCGGATTGAAGGGGTGACGCGTCTGAATCCCAATTATTGCACAGTTCACCTTGCTTAGCGGGACCTATTATCAGCAATTGTGCCTGCATATGTGTCTTTATCTATCTATCTATCTATCTATCTATCTATCTAACTATCTATCTATCTATCTATCTATCTATCTGTCTATCTATCTATCTATCTATCTATCTAACTATCTATCTATCTATCTATCTATCTATCTATCTATCTATCTATCTATCTATCTATCTATCTATCTACCTATCTATCCATCTATCTACCTATCTATCTATCTATCTATCTACCTATCTATCTATCTACCTATCTATCTATCTATCTACCTATATCTATCTATCTATCTACCTATCTATCTATCTGTCTATCTATCTATCTATCTATCTATCTATCTATCTATCTATCTACCTATCTATCTATCTATCTATCTATCTATCTAACTATCTATCTATCTATCTATCTATCTGTCTATCTATCTATCTATCTATCTATCTAACTATCTATCTATCTATCTATCTATCTATCTATCTATCTATCTATCTATCTATCTATCTATCTATCTACCTATCTATCCATCTATCTACCTATCTATCTATCTATCTATCTACCTATCTATCTATCTACCTATCTATCTATCTATCTACCTATATCTATCTATCTATCTACCTATCTATCTATCTGTCTATCTATCTATCTATCTATCTATCTATCTATCTATCTATCTATCTATCTATCTACCTATCTATCTATCTATCTATCTATCTATCTATCTATCTATCTACCTATCTATCTATCTATCTATCTATCTATCTACCTATCTATCTATCTATCTATCTATCTATCTATCTATCTATCTATCTATCTATCTATCTATATATCTATACTGCTACTGTATATTCCCAGGGATACCTCAAACCGGTCTGGTTAGTCACGAAAGAGCATAATAAATTTCAAGCAGTCAAGCCATAATGCATCGCCCTGCAGTCCCCAACATAGACAGTCAGCTGCGGCAGGCAGCAGACGAACAGCTGACAGAGTTACCAGCGGGTCGCGCAGTCTCTGGTCAGCCAGCCAGGTGCCTGAAGCGGCGAGAGCTCCGCAGTGGCGTCAGTAGGAAACAAAGGGTCTCCAGTCTGCCAAGATCATGCCCGATGCCTTTTACCGCCTTGGTCAATGATGGCGCCCCCACCGGGCAGCTTGTTGAGGCGAGGGCCTGCTCTGTCAGCGCTAATTATCAAGGAGTTAAACGATTCGCTGTTGAGGCACTTAGCAATTGATGATGTTGCATGCAGAAATAATTTGCAGCTGTTCGTAAGAAATCACTTGTCTATTCCAGTAACTGTTTAATATTCTTACACATTTGGTGACCCACAGAGTCTTTTGACTATCCATCCGAAATTCAGGAGCGGAGCGGCAGTCTTGGCTCCGTATTGCATAGATCGCGGAGTTACTTACCGGCTTGGCAACAAAAAACTAACAAAACTTGACAAATAAAAACAATAGAAGTCGAGGGGCAACAGAGGTCAAGCGTCAGTTACTGGTTTCGGCATTGGCCCTGTCAAACAAATGTCTGACTGGGAAATGGGGAGACGTGTACTGTGTAGCCAGTTACTGTTTTTACTGTTCCAAAAATGGGTTTATTGACAGGCGTGCTGTGTCACTCATAGCTATCATGGAGCTGGCGGGTGGGTGTGTCGGATTGCTGATATGACTGCGGACGGAAGCAGAGGAGCAGAGAGGGAGAGGTAGACGGAGTGCAGAGGAAGAGGTAGAGAGGGAGTGGTAAATGGGCAGTGGAGAGGAAGATGGGGGTAAAAGGGGAGTGGAGAGGGAGAGGTAGGGGTAGAGGGGGAGTAGAGAGGGAGAGAGAGAGAGAGAGGTAGAGGAAAAGTGGAGAAAGAGAGGAAGAGGTTAGCGAGAATGGAGGGATAAATTCACATAATTTGGAGAGAGTAGAGAGAATGAAGGTGGAGAGAGGCAGGAGAGAGTGAAGAGGAAGAGGGAGATGTAGCGAACGGGATGGGATGGAGTAGAGATGTAGATGTAGAGACACGGAAAATTCAATACCGTAAGGTGACCTAGACAGAAGATAATAGAAAAAGCTATAAATACTCCGAGAAGAAAACACAACAAAGATAATCGCGTGCCAGCATGTTTGGCACTTTCTTGATATTCGGCAGGCATTGTCTCTTTTGCCGGCAAAGCACGGGAAATTTTTGCTTTTCTTTGCGATTTCCCCAAGTCTTGTTTTTTCTCTCTTTCAAGAGTCGTCCTTCACATCCAACGGCAGAGCACTGGCATTGCTGTTTACAAACAACTGGGAGCGTAGATCGCTGCAATTGTGAATAGATTTAAAAATCGTGAGCCTTGTCAATCACGGAATCAAATCAAAGCAGCAGGTGAGTAGGAAGGCCTGCTCAGAAAACTGATGGCATCTCTTGGCGGCAACGTTTTGTGCCTGTTTTGCTTTGAGATTGTTCGAATCAACACGATATTTTCGCTTTCCGTTTTTGCTCCGCCGTGCCACGGATTAGCCGCGGAAGCACGAGATTCTTGATGTGGATCCTGCAGCCAAGGAGACTTTGAAGCAGAATCTGGAGCAGCAATTTTTCCTGTGGGTCGCATGACTTGAGCGCGCAGTACGCAAGCGCGCAATTAGTAAACATATTTCTTTGACTTGAGCGCGCAGGACGCAAGCGCGCAATTAGTAAACATTTATTTGACTTGAGCGCGCAGGACGCAAGCGCGCAATTAGTAAACATATTTCTTTGACTTGAGCGCGCAGGACGCAAGCGCGCAATTAGTAAACATATTTCTTTGACTTGAGCGCGCAGGACGCAAGCGCGCAATTAGTAAACATATTTCTTTGACTTGAGCGCGCAGGACGCAAGCGCGCAATTAGTAAACATATTTCTTTGACTTGAGCGCGCAGGACGCAAGCGCGCAATTAGTAAACATATTTCTTTGACTTGAGCGCGCAGGACGCAAGCGCTCAATAAGTAACATATTTTTGGTAGGGAAGCTCCAGTGTTCTCTTGAGCAGGCCCTCGCTGCTTCAGCATCAGGTGATGAGGCAGTGAGAGGCTGGCTATCTAGGCGGGTTAAGTGGATGAAAAGTGTCTGCAAAGTGTCCTCGCGAGTGGGTCCTCATCAGTTGTGCAGGTTCTCCCACTCACTCAGCCGCCTCATTCACGCAGAAATAAGCAGCCGTGTGCTGGCGGTTTGCGGTGAGTTTGCATCGAGTGGTGCCAGAGTATTGCATGATTGTTTGCTAACAGAGCCCGCGAATCTCCCTTGCACACCTCCCTTACCTTGCTAACTGACTGCCGAGTGGGTTAAGGGAGGAATATAATTGGGATTATATCTCTGGGATTATGCGGGCCAAAGTTCTGTCTAAGCTAACCATTGTCTAATAGAGAGAGACAGTCAGAGACAGATTCATAGCAGATTCAATACGCATGCGGTTTTTATCATATTTTTTACACATCAGGACGTCGAACGCCTGCAGTCACCGCTCTGTCTGTCTCACTCGGTTTGTTGACAGAGGCGCTGAAAGACACGCGGCCAGACTATCCAGTGAGAGGAGTCCCCAAAGATGGAGGAGTCAAAAAACTCACTGGGACTCGCTGGTTATGGAAACAGTGAACTGTTTTGGCTCCGTGTGCTCGGGCTGGCGATTTGGGAGTTCAGGTGTGCGCAGAGGACTGCCTCCACAACTGGCGGTAGACCCATGTTTGCTCAGAGCTGCCACACAGGGAGGCGTGAAGTGTTGGCTCTAATATCCCTTCAGCGCATAGGAGAGACTGATAGATACAGACCCCACCGACGAACGATCTTTCTGCAACAATACCAATATTTTCTGCTTGCTTTTAAAAGAATAGTCGGCCCACTATTCAGTCAAATATCGGAGGCCAGTGACGGATGCTTCAGCTCAGAGCCGGACGCGGGCAGGGCACGCGCTCGCTCTGTAGGGAACTCCGGCCCTTCAGCTAAACAGCCGCGAATCAAAGAGATGAGAGGCCAGCGTCTCTCCATTTCTCTCACTTGGCCTCTTCTCTTTTTGAGCTGCCGGTAGAGGGATACATTTGCTCGATTAAAACCGGTTAGAGTCGGTGGCCACGTGTCCTTAGAACTCCCCAGTCCAGCGGTGCGGGTGTTGAGTCGTAGACCTTCGGGCTATATGACAAGAACTTGGGGGGTGAGCTACCCGAGGGGGGGTGAGCCGCGCTAGTCTACTATACAAAAACTACGCAGTCTAATATGTTGTTCGCGAAAGCGGAAGGGTCAAAGCAACCCCCCCCCGAACGAACCGGACTCTTCACACTCAACTGCCCACCACCAAACACCACCGCCCACAACAGCGATTGACCAGCCGGTTGCATTTGCATAGACAAAAGGCTTTCCTTTCAACACTGAAACACCTCGCCTAGCTCAGCGACTTGAGTATATAGGGGAATTCATCCGTGTTTCTTCCATCTTCTCAATGGGACAAGCGTCCCTATTGTGGGAGCAATTGCTTCCGTAATCTGCATGCCCGCATGGAATTTCGTGCTCACGAAACGGAAGCATTACGGCACTAGGGCGACAAATTTTGGGATTAATTAGGGGTCTTTGAGTTGGAGTTAAGATCGGTGGATCCAAACTTTACACGGCTTTGAAATTAGAGTAAGAAGATAGATAGATAGATAGATAGATAGATAGATAGATAGATAGATAGATAGATAGATAGATAGATAGATAGATAGATAGATAGATAGATAGATAGATAGATAGATAGATAGATAGATAGATAAATAGATAGATATATAGATAGATATATAGATAGATAGATAGATAGATAGATAGATAGATAGATAGATAGATAGATAGATAGATAGATAGATAGATAGATAGATAGATAGATAGATAGATAGATAGATAGATAGATAGATAGATAGATAGATAGATAGATAGATAGATAGATAGATAGATAGATAGATAGATAGATAGATAAATAGATAGATAGAGATTCACCGGCAGTCCCTCCATTTCAGTTATTCCCCAAGCGCCCCGAGAAGAACGACAGTCAAACAGCAGGCCTCGAGTGGTCCGTCGCATCCAGCCTCTCCACTCCATCTCTCTCCCTGTCCCGCCAGTTTCCCTGTCCCATGTGTCCCATTCCGTTGCCCCCTCGTTTGTCAAGTCAAATTTCTGTCAGCAACTTAAACATCTATCTATCTACACATATTCAGGCGCATCCCTGCCTGCCCCATCATAACGGTATAAAAGCCGTTCACCTGGCCACGCCCTCCTCCTCCTCTCTGGCCGGAGGATCCACGTGTCGCCGCTGCCGTATGCTGCATGCGCATAGACCGAGGCTGTTGTTGCGAAAGACAAGACAAGCCGGCGGGGACCCATCCTTGCCCTACCCCGCCCCCCAAGCTGGCAACAGCTGCATATTTTGGCGTTTCGGAGGCTGCGGCTAGGCCTAAAAGCCGAGCATCAAATGAATAGGATGCGACCCTTGGATGCAATCACCCCCCTTCCCCCCGGCCTCGCTGTCTGGGCGCACCGGCTTGACTGACAAATGAGCAACAGTTGTGCGCTCCCCTCCGATGCGAAATTGGGAGAGCACTTAAAACTATTACTGTGCTCCCGGCGGGTCAGCGGCGCTTTCCTTTGTTGCGAGTCTCTTCTTTTGTTCCGCGACGGGTTCTTTGTAGCTTTTGTTGAATCTTCCGTCTTGGCTCATGGCCTCTGTGTTTTTTCTCTTCGTTTTGATGCAACATCTGCGACTCAGGGCGCCCTCTGACACTAAGATTGGCGCCTTCTCTGACACTAAGATTGGCGCCTCCTCTGACACTCAGATTGGCGCCTCCTCTGACACTCAGATTGGCGCCTCCTCTGACACTCAGATTGGCGCCTCCTCTGACACAAATATTGGCACCTCCTCTGACACTAAGATTGGCGCCTCCTCTGACACTAAGATCTGCAACCTTCTGACACGAAGATTGGCGTTCCCCTCTGACACTAAGATTGGCGCCTCCTCTGACACTCAGATTGGCGCCTCCTCTGACACTAAGATCTGCAACCTTCTGACACGAAGATTGGCGTTCCCCTCTGACACTAAGATTGGCGCCTCCTCTGACACTCAGATTGGCGCCTCCTCTGACACTAAGATCTGCAACCTTCTGACACGAAGATTGGCGTTCCCCTCTGACACTAAGATTGGCGCTCCCCTCTGACACTCAGATTGGCGCCTCCTCTGACACAAATATTGGCACCTCATCTGACACTAAGATTGGCGCCTCCTCTGACACTCAGCTTGGCGCCTCCTCTGACACTAAGATCTGCAACCTTCTGACACGAAGATTGGCGTTCCCCTCTGACACTAAGATTGGCGCTCCCCTCTGACACTAAGATTGGCGCCTCCTCTGACACTAAGAATTGCATCCTTTAGCGGCGCCCTGACCTATTTTTGGGGTCGAGTTGTTCGATCAGCGCCCCTCTTAGGTACTAAAAAAAACCACACATAGCTGATATTATCTGAGCCTAATAAAAACCAAGCAAAATTGCGTAAATTAAAGACAAAAAAGTTTTAGCCAGCAGCTAAAGTTTTTGTCGGCCGCGTGTCCTCCATATGTTGGAACAGTTCTAATTCAGTCCTCTGTCTACACTACTGAATACCCAGTTCGGCAGCCGTGATTAGCGAAGCCACCCGCTGGCTGCCTGTCTCTGTCTGGCACCTTGCAGGTGTTCGCAAGCAAGCGGGACATCATCGATTGATCGTCGAGTCTGGGAAGGGCCGCTGTGACCGCCCCGAGGGCAAATAATCTATGCGGGAAATCTTTTAGAGAGGCCTGGAGGGATGTTAAGGAAGCAGCCTAGCCAGTTTAGTTCTTCTGCGGCCTAGTAGGCGGATTGAGGAGGAGGATTTTACCGACTCAGAATCGACCCGGGTGTAAGGAGGTGCGAAAACTGGTGCCTCTGTGTGCCGCTAGATGATCCTAATCTCTGTGTATGCAATAATGAAAATTATATATATACACGAGTATATTTTTTAGGGCCGAAACGTTTGCAAGTGGGAAAGAAGAGGTTGGCTGATAAATATCTACTTTCAGGTCTGGAGTTCTTTTGTTGAGTTCAGCTGGGTGGGCGTTGTCAGCCGCAAGCTGTTTTGTGGCGTTCCAATCTCTTCTCCTGAGCTCATAATCTCGGTTGCATAAATTTTCCTCTAAATATTCACATCGTCTGTAGCCTTTATATCGCGAAAGATACTTATTAACCGTTTTAGTTTGTGCCTCGTCAAAAGAAACTAACTCATCACCGAAGCATAGAGACTAATATTCGAATTTTCAAATTGTAGGTCAAGACTGTAGGTAATCAAGGATGTAGATAAACTGAATTCTAAAAGTTTTCTGGCTGCTAAAGGGGGGGGGGCGTACGTGTACCCTAGTGGTCCAGCGCAGGCTCTGGTGTGCCAGCGGCCCAGGCTCGATTCCAGGTGCAGTTGCATTAATTTGGGGCTAAATTGGAATCTCGGCTTGGCTCTGCTCGTGCAATTAACGGCCTTGAGAGCCAACCCCCAAGACACAGTGAAGTGTACATGCCTAACGATAAATACAGTCAGGGCCGCTGTACACTCTTGTGTGTGTCTGTGCGTATGACTGCGTACGTATCCCTGCGCTTATGTGCCTGCTCAGGGGAGTCGTCACAATGGGCAGCAATGCCTCTCGCCGGTTGTGTGACAATGTCGCTTATTTTGTGTTTCATTTAGCATCAACATTAAAATCTTGCAGGTAAAAACACATTTGAAGTTTTTAGTGTGCTTCCGAATTCGAGAAGCCAACACCCTGAACTCACTGATTTCCTCTATAGTTTAGTAAGAGCCTGAGCCGGGTTCGTGGTGGGCGGGGCCGCAAGTGGCGTGAATAGTAGAAAAAACTCAATATTCAAAGCTGCATTGCTCAGATCCTAATCTCCTTCATCACCCAGCCTCACCAGCTGCCGGATCCTCAGTTATTATAAAGTAGACCGGCCTTAAAAAGGTGGGAGAAAATCCCGTCAGGGGTGGTGAAAAACACGCGAGCTTGAACACCCCCGACACCTCTCCTTCCTCTCTTTATCCTGCATAATCTAATCTAAGGTAGGTGATCTTTTTGTTTAAACTTGCCAACTTAAAACCGCGCGCCTCTCGCACGATGAAGTGGCCAGACTTGAGCCACAAACACACAGCCGGTCGGTGAAATAATTAGGTCGACTCATTTTTTTATTATGAAATCATTTTTCATAAAAGTTTCAATAGCGGTGGCCCCACAGCAGCCCCAGGCGGCGCCTTGGGGCGAAAAACTGGCCAACTTGATGTTAGATATCTTGCGAGCTGGAATAAGTGGCGCCATCAGCTGCTCAGCTCAGATGCAAGACAAAATTGTTGAAATGGCCTCATAATTTCTTGTTAGCACCGAAATGGTACGGCCGGTTAAGATGGCGCCAAAACGGGTTGCTAGCATGGCGCCAAAACAGTCTGTTAGAATGGCGCCAAAACAGTCTGTTAGAATGGCGCCAAAACTGACTGTTAGGGTGGCGCCAAAACTGACTGTTAGGATGGTGCTAAAATATCCTGTTTGGATGGCGCCAAAACTGACTGTTAGAATGGCGCCAAAACAGTCTGCTTGGATGGCGCCAAAACAGTCTGTTAGAATGGCGCCAAAACAGTCTGTTAGAATGGCGCCAACGCCAAAACAGTCTGTTAGGATGGCGCTAAAATATCCTGTTTGGATGGCGCCAAAACTGACTGTTAGAATGGCGCCAAAACTGACTGTTAGGGTGGCGCCATAACTGACTGTTAGGATGGCGCCATAACTGACTGTTAGAATGGCGCCAAAACTGACTGTTAGGGTGGCGCCAAAACTGACAAGCGTTAGAATGATTTGTTGAGGGGACTTTAAAAAAATGAGTTAGTTGGAATTCGAACCAATGGCCTCCCTTCCCCAATAATAAGAGGCAAATATGTCTCCGTTCGCTGCGGCATCTGAATCACGTGACTAGCAGAAACGGAAGACGCCACAGTTCCATTTGCAGCAAATTCCATTCCTGACCGGGGGGGGGGAGCGGGCAAAAAAGCAGCGCAGAGAAACGGGCTTCGCATGCGGCGGTGTCTTACAAGGTCGATGGCGCCTCCCTCGCTCTCTATCGGATTCGGCAGCTCTCGCCAAAAGAACTGTCATTCTTTTACGACGACTAGCCAGGCTGCAGCAGCTTCCCGCCGTCTTCTGTGCCAAAAAACCTTTTAACCGTTCGAGCTCGCCACTTTTTCAGCTACCTTTAGCTTACCTGGCTACTACTCTTTCTGGCATAGCAACCAGCTACAAACCGAATTTAGCATTAACCTCCGTTTTGCTTTCACTGTCTCTCACTCAGCCACTCTCTCTTGTTAAGCGCCGCCTTGCTGTGGACCTACCGGGGGTTGGGTCGCAGGCAGACTAATGGACGGCAACTGTGCCACCTTGGTTTCACCGAATCAATCGTTCGCCGAGCGAAGACGCTTCCGAAAATATTCCGGGTCTGTCTGGGCGGTGGCAGAGTGGCCTGGTGCTGCGGGCCAGTGGGAAATCTCCCCTTCTCGTTGGGGTTTAAAAGCAGGGTCCGAGGTACCTGATGTTTTCTGGAGGTTCCTCTTATCAATTGGCACTTACGGTCAGATAGAGAGAAGCGAAATTAAAGGTGTTGTGAATCTTTATTAACCTGGTGTGGATCTCTAAGAACCTGTTGTGAAACTTAAATAACCTGTTGTGAATCTTTAAGAACCTGTTGTGGATCTTTTAACAACCTGTTGTGGATCTCTGAGAACCTGTTGTGAATCTTTAGGAATCTATTGTTAATCTTTAATAACCTGTTTTGAATCTTAAAAAACCCGTTCTGAATCTCTAAGAAATTGTTGTGAATCTTTAAGACCCTGTTGTGAATCTCTAAGAACCTGTTATGATTTTTAGTAACATGTTGCGAAGCCATAATAACATGCTGTGAATCTTAAGGAACCTGTTGTGGACTTTTAACAACCTGTTGTGAATCTTTAAGAACCCGTTGTGGATCTTTGATAACCTGTTGTGAATTTTTAGGAACCTGATGTGAATCTTTAAGAACCTGTTGTGAATCTTTATTAAACTGTTGTGAATCTTTAGGAACCTGTTGTGAATATTTAACAACCTGTTGTGAATCTTTGACAGCCTGTTGTGAATCTTTGACAGCCTGTTGTGAATCATAAAAAACTTGTTGTGAATATTTAAGAGCCCGTTGTGAATCTTTAAGAATCTTAAGATTGCCATGAATTGAAAGCTTTGAGACGCAGTGAATATTTACGCTCGTTGGAACTTCAGAGTGAACATTAGGAGTATTAAAAAGCCCAATAGTTTGCACCAATGCTTGGTGCGAGGATAAAATTTTAGGGAAAGTTATTCCCTTGTACCATCGGTTTTATCAGGAAAACCTTCTCTCTTCTGTATCTCTCTTGAGTCCCTGTAATTTTGCCATTCTATTTACTCCAACTGAAATAATAGAGGAGGGTTTTCGGGAATACGTTGAAATCCCCCCAGCCAGAAAATCCCCTCTTGTCTCTGCTCCCCGCTCCGCTGTCGCTCAAAGAGTCTCAGGCCCCAGACTCTCTAATCAGTGAGAGTGCCCCGCGCCGATCCTGTGGGACATCCTGACCGACCCCGTGAACTTGCCTCTTCGGAGCACAGGCAGTTATTGCTGCTTCTAGAGGGGAGACCAAAACTCTAAATAAAATTGGGACTGAATGTTGTGTATCTGGCAATAATTTTTTATTTAAAGCGTTCGACTTGCTTAAAATCCTTTCTAAAAAATAATTTTTAATCAAATTAAATGCTCGCCTGGCTTGGGTGGTTGCGCTGTTAAAATGTTTTTTTATTATTTTGTTAATGCTCTCAAAAAATTGCCTTGAATAAAAAATTCCCTCATAGGGTTTATGGCTCTGTTTGAGGTGAGTTGTCAGTCGTAAAACTCATACCTAGCCTGTGCTCTCGCTGCCTGGAAGACGTGACGTGGAGATCGAGCAAGTGTCTTCAGTCTTTTATTGCTATTGTGGGAGATTGTGACATGTCAGAGCTTTCGACGGAGATCTATCAGATCTATAGGAACTCTATTGATCGTTGATCAGGGAATCTATCGACAAAATATCGATGAATCAGATATCTATAGGCAATGTATCGATCGAACAGAGATCGATCTCTGTTCCCCGACAATCTTTGTTCTATCGATACATTGCCCATAGATCTCTGTTTGATCGATACATTGTCTATAAATCTCGGTTCCATCAATACATTGTCTATAAATCTCGGTTTCATCGATATATTGCCTATAGATCTCTGTTCGATCGATACATTGTCTATAAATCTCGGTTCCATCGATAAATTGTCTATAAATCTCGGTTTAATCGATATATTGCCTATAGATCTCTGTTCGATCGATACATTGTCTATAAATCTCGGTTCCATCGATAAATTGTCTATGAATCTCAGTTCTATCGATACATTGTCTATAAATCTCGGTTCTATGGATACATTGCCTATAGATCTCTGTTCGATCGATACATTGTCTATATCTATTAACAGATCTATAGAAGCTCTATTGACCATTGATCAGGAATTTATAGACAATATATCGATTGATTAGAGATCTATAGGCAATTTATCGATAGGTTAAAGATTTATAGACAGTTAAATAGATGTCTATAGACCGTTAAATATATATCTATAGACAGTTTAATAGATATCTTTAGACAGTTGATTAGTGATCCATAAGCAGTTAAATGGACATCTATAGTCAAACTATAGGCTATCTATAGACAATAGATAAGATAGCTATAGAAATCTATAGGAGGAGGTCTTCAATCAGAGATCTATAAGCAGTTGAACGGGAATTTAAAAGTTTTCATTTCTATCAGCGAATACTCTTTTGAGCGTTAAGTGACCTCATTGACTAAATATTTGAGAATTTCTGCACAGATAATTAATCAGTGTACCTGTAGTTACGCACGGCTTGTCACTGCCAACTCTCGTAACCCTGTCAACTCCAATCCAAATGCCAAACTTAACCATAGATCTCTCATAGATTCCACGACAATTTGCCAACTTTTAACTTTCTTAAGCTAGGACAGTCCTTGCCTTCCCACAGCAACCCAACCAGCTGTAGGCAAACTCCCAGACAATGAAGGATTATATAGTTGTCATTCGAATAATGTTCTTACACAACAGGTCTTACAAAGTCTTTGACCCTTCCTTAAGTCCGTGGGAAATTTCGTAGTCAGTTCGGCCCCGGAGCCCCGGTCAGCAACCGCAGTGGCGGGGGCGGCGCTGTCGGAGATTAAGATCAGCTATAGGTGCGCGAATCAAGGCCCTGTTCGCTCCCCTCAACCCAGTCCAGACGCGCGCGCAACACACTTCTGACTTCTGGCCCCGAAGCAGGAACTTGTTGTTGCAGAGCGGTAGGTGTTCACCTGTTGCATCACGCTTCCTACTTTATAGTATAGGGGGCGAATCTTGGCTGGTCTCTTGGCTCTCCATGACTCTCAGGGAAGCAGATATTTTATAGATGCTTATCTGCCAGAATGGGGGCTGGCCTCTCGGAGCTCTGGGGCTGAGTCTGCGCCGGCTTCAAAAGCGAAGTCCCCTCCCAGATCTCTACTCCCTGATTTCTGGTCCAGATTGTGTAAATGCGACGACCCGTAGGGATTTTGGGAAGAAAAATTGGAGGTCTCATTGTGGGAGTCGAGTGGGACCAGCTTATGGTCAGAATTTTTCTGGCGGGTGAATTATGCATAAAGCACAAGGGCTCTGGACTGGAGCACCATCTTTATCTCCTGTGTTTCCTCATTCTCTCTGCAGAGCTGTCTCTGCTTTTGCTCAGAAAGACTTCTCCTCCTTCCCCCTGACTTTTAGCCATTATAAATCTATTCGAAAATTCACCCCTCATTTGCCCGCGCAGTGTCCGCTGTTTTATAGGGCCATCTCTGCGCCAAAGAGGAGGGCGTCACGCAAAAAAGCAGGTTTTGGTGCTGTGTTTTATTATTATTCCGTTATTAACGATTTCTGACTGGCAGGCTGGCGAGATTCTCTGCTAAATCTTGCAATAGCTGTGAAAGTGACATGTGCAGAAATCAGTCCCAAGTGTCGACCCCGCTGTGCATGTTTCAAGACATGCGACAGTCAATATAAAGCTGCCCTTGAAACTCTGGTTAGCGCCGCTACAAGGGTCATTGTGCTGCTTGTTGTTGTGTTTTCTGGCGCTGACCCGTGAAGCGGGGCGCTGGAGAGGAGACTCAGACTGCATGCTGTGGGAGACTGAGGACTACGGTGGGTTTAAGCAGAGGCTTAAGCATTGATTATTAGTGTAGACTGGAGTCCCATCTCCTGGGAACCGGCCAGATTTCGCTGCCATATAATTCGTAGCGTAAGAGCGAGAATTTCGGGAGCCGATGCTTCGAACACGCTGCGTGCCCGCTCGGAATTCTGCGGCGAACAACCCGAGCTTTAAATTATAGTCGGTCAATACGCGTGTGTGTTAGGCAGTTCTCCTTTGAATTTTCTGCTGGCAATTCTGCTCTGGCTTAATCTGTTTACCTGTTTATCTGTTTAGATGGATGAATTAAACAAATAATAAAAGCATGTTTCTAATTTCTAAAGTCTAATAAACACTTGTGACACCTTTTGCAATGCTTCTAACAATGTGAACTAATAAGTGGCGCTTCTTACCACTGTGGGGGCGCATCTAGCAATGCGCGCTACTACTGTGGTGCGCCATAACTTGTTTGCGCGCTTCTTCAGTCTATCAAAGGCGAAAAACGCTAGAAAGTGTGGGATAAACACAGATAGATAAGAGTCGACCAGCCGAGGTGGCGCGAACAAATAATTACAGTCAGGAAGGAAATGCGCCGAAAACACGGTTAAAACAGCGGCAAGATCTGAAGGAGAAACGCGAGAAGATAAGATTCTCCGCCCCGCTCCCATTCCCGAGACAAAAAGCCACTGGCTTAAACGAAGCATTTCTCCATCAAGAGTTGGAGCAGAAATCTCGCGTTACTTTTTCGAAACAGAGATAATCCTTGATCCAGGAGCCGTCAGGGCTGGGTCCAGACTTGCCACTTGTCTAAGCGACCCACTACGCACACACGCTGACTGCACAAGACTTCTAAAGCCACAACTAAGGGATTTGGGATAAAAGGTTTCAGAGGGGATCAGCCGTTTGCCCCGCCCCGCCATCCCGCAGCGGCGCCGCCCACTCCTCCCCCTTTCTCCAATCTCCCTTTCCCCCTCGATCCCACCTGAGGTAGGTGGGGATTTCGCGGCAGCGTCAACCCCACATCCCACCGCCTTGCCCACCGACTCGAGAAATCCAGCGGACTGACTAGTTTGCGCACAGAGGCTTGAAAGCATAGCTCATCTAGGCTCAGCCAAAGACGTCTTGAACCAGAATCTGGACTGAAAACTTTCACTGAAGTACGGTAACTGTAATATTAACACGCTCAGAGGCCCTGACTTTCAAGTCATCTTTGAACTCCAGACATTGGTTCAATGTTATCCCTGGCTTAGTGCGTGCTTTTTTCGGGGATCCGATCTCGTCTGAGGCGGCCTCTGACCCGCACCCGTGCGATGCCGTTCGCTTGCACGCAAAGCCAGTCAAGTAAAGAAAAGAAACTGTAAAAGACCTCAAAGTTGAAATTTTTAAAACCCCCGTGAGGTGGGGTTGATGGGGAAGGAATCGGGGACTCGCGTAGGGATCTAACCAGCTGCAGGGACTGATTCGACGGATAAGATTTTACCCCGGCAAAACTGAAAGTGGCACGCCAGATCCATGTCAGAGAGTTTAGTTCGGGGTAGAAAATCTGGTGATATCTTTGTGAAACTCTGGGATTGGGAGAGCGTGATTGAATTGAGTGATCAGAGAGTGGTCGGAGAGAGTGATCAGAGAGAGTGACCGTAGAGAGTGATCAGACACAGAGAAGAGTGATCAGACGCAGATAGGAGTGATCAGACAGAGATAGGAGTGATCAGACAGAGATAGGAGTGATCAGACAGAGATAGAAGTGAT
This sequence comes from Macrostomum lignano, assembly GCA_002269645.1. Classification (NCBI taxonomy): domain Eukaryota; kingdom Metazoa; phylum Platyhelminthes; family Macrostomidae; genus Macrostomum; species Macrostomum lignano. The sequence continues at coordinate 50,619 of NIVC01000076.1, read as the reverse complement.
CAGACAGAGATAGGAGTGATCAGACACAGATAGGAGTGATCAGACAGAGATAAGAGTGATCAGACAGAGATAAGAGTGATCAGACAGAGATAGGAGTGATCAGACAGAGATAGGAGTGATCAGACACAGAGATAGGAGTGATCAGACACAGATAGGAGTGATCAGACAGAGATAGGAGTGATCAGACAGAGATAGGAGTGATCAGACACAGAGATAGGAGTGATCAGACAGAGATAGGAGTGATCAGACAGAGATAGGAGTGATCAGACAGAGATAGGAGTGATTAGACACAGAGATAGGAGTGATCAGACACAGAGATAGGAGTGATCAGACACAGATAGGAGTGATCAGACAGAGATAGGAGTGATCAGACAGAGATAGGAGTGATCAGACACAGAGATAGGAGTGATCAGACACAGAGATAGGAGTGATCAGACAGAGATAGGAGTGATCAGACACAGAGATAGGAGTGATCAGACACAGAGATAGGAGTGATCAGACAGAGATAGGAGTGATCAGACACAGAGATAGGAGTGATCAGACACAGAGATAAAAGTGATCAGACAGAGATAAAAGTGATCAGACAGAGATAGGAGTGATCAGACACAGAGATAAAAGTGATCAGACAGAGCTAGGAGTGATCAGACAGAGCTAGGAGTGATCAGACAGTGTGATCAATCAGATAGAGAACAGGTGAACAGGGGAGTCAGTTGGCGCCCCAAAATAGAAGGGCTGCAGGTGCAGCGGATGTCTATAAACTAAATGGGAGCACAGGCAGGCCCGGTCAGTGAAACTGGCCCTCCCCCTGCAGAGCGGCAGCAGGAATCGGGGTGCCCTCCCCCGCCCCCCTCCGACCCCCCAGCTGGGTGTCCTGTCGCGTGCGACTCTCTTATATCAACCGCCTTCTCTGCCCCTCTGCTAAACCATCGCCGTGTTTCATAGCCTGACTGACGGTTACGTCACTGCAATAGCTGACTCCAACATTAGAGAATCGATGGCTTTAGCGTACCAGGCTGTCCGGGCATTGTCTCAAGTCCCGTTCCTCTTTTTTGATGGGGAAAAGTTAATCGAATCGGATTTCATCGATTTCCAGAAAGAAAAGCTGTTTCTTCTGTTTTGTTTATTTCGTCTGCAGCCTGGATCTGGCTTCCTTTTTTAATCGAATAATTTCTTTCTTTGCAATTAGCATAGATTAGCTTAGATTAGGTTATCGCAGAGTTTCTTCCCAGGTAGGTTATAGGTAACATTTACTACCTGAAATAGATTTCTTTAATCCTTAATCGGCGCTGTACCCCAAGCAGTGGATTTAAACTGGCTATATAAAAATAAACTGTAAACTGTATAGTTTAATATCAATGTTTATGCTTGCTATCCACCTAATCTATAGAGGCTGACCATTTTGTGTCCCACCCCTTCTGTCTCACCCGCTGTCTCACCCTTCTGTCTCACCCTTCTGTCTCACCCTTCTGTCTCACCCTATACTGTCTCACCCTATACTGTCTCACCCTATACTGTCTCACCCTATACTGTCTCACCCTACCGTATACTGTCTCACCCTATACTGTCTCACCCTATACTGTCTCACCCTATACTGTCTCACCCTATACTGTCTCACCCTATACTGTCTCACCCTATACTGTCTCACCCTATACTGTCTCACCCTATACTGTCTCACCCTATACTGTCTCACCCTATACTGTCTCACCCTATACTGTCTCACCCTATACTGTCTCACCCTATACTGTCTCACCCTATACTGTCTCACCCTATACTGTCTCACCCTATACTGTCTCACCCTATACTGTCTCACCCTATACTGTCTCACCCTATACTGTCTCACCCTATACTGTCTCACCCTATACTGTCTCACCCTATACTGTCTCACCCTATACTGTCTCACCCTATACTGTCTCACCCTATACTGTCTCACCCTATACTGTCTCACCCTATACTGTCTCACCCTATACTGTCTCACCCTATACTGTCTCACCCTATACTGTCTCACCCTATACTGTCTCACCCTATACTGTCTCACCCTATACTGTCTCACCCTATACTGTCTCACCCTATACTGTCTCACCCTATACTGTCTCACCCTATACTGTCTCACCCTATACTGTCTCACCCTATACTGTCTCACCCTATACTGTCTCACCCTATACTGTCTCACCCTATACTGTCTCACCCTATACTGTCTCACCCTATACTGTCTCACCCTATACTGTCTCACCCTATACTGTCTCACCCTATACTGTCTCACCCTATACTGTCTCACCCTATACTGTCTCACCCTATACTGTCTCACCCTATACTGTCTCACCCTATACTGTCTCACCCTATACTGTCTCACCCTATACTGTCTCACCCTATACTGTCTCACCCTATACTGTCTCACCCTATACTGTCTCACCCTATACTGTCTCACCCTATACTGTCTCACCCTATACTGTCTCACCCTATACTGTCTCACCCTATACTGTCTCACCCTATACTGTCTCACCCTATACTGTCTCACCCTATACTGTCTCACCCTATACTGTCTCACCCTATACTGTCTCACCCTATACTGTCTCACCCTATACTGTCTCACCCTATACTGTCTCACCCTATACTGTCTCACCCTATACTGTCTCACCCTATACTGTCTCACCCTATACTGTCTCACCCTATACTGTCTCACCCTATACTGTCTCACCCTATACTGTCTCACCCTATACTGTCTCACCCTATACTGTCTCACCCTATACTGTCTCACCCTATACTGTCTCACCCTATACTGTCTCACCCTATACTGTCTCACCCTATACTGTCTCACCCTATACTGTCTCACCCTATACTGTCTCACCCTATACTGTCTCACCCTATACTGTCTCACCCTATACTGTCTCACCCTATACTGTCTCACCCTATACTGTCTCACCCTATACTGTCTCACCCTATACTGTCTCACCCTATACTGTCTCACCCTATACTGTCTCACCCTATACTGTCTCACCCTATACTGTCTCACCCTATACTGTCTCACCCTATACTGTCTCACCCTATACTGTCTCACCCTATACTGTCTCACCCTATACTGTCTCACCCTATACTGTCTCACCCTATACTGTCTCACCCTATACTGTCTCACCCTATACTGTCTCACCCTATACTGTCTCACCCTATACTGTCTCACCCTATACTGTCTCACCCTATACTGTCTCACCCTATACTGTCTCACCCTATACTGTCTCACCCTATACTGTCTCACCCTATACTGTCTCACCCTATACTGTCTCACCCTATACTGTCTCACCCTATACTGTCTCACCCTATACTGTCTCACCCTATACTATCTCACCCTATACTGTCTCACCCTATACTATCTCACCCTATACTGTCTCACCCTATACTGTCTCACCCTATACTGTCTCACCCTATACTGTCTCACCCTATACTGTCTCACCCTATACTATCTCACCCTATACTGTCTCACCCTATACTGTCTCACCCTATACTGTCTCACCCTATACTGTCTCACCCTATACTGTCTCACCCTATACTGTCTCACCCTATACTGTCTCACCCTATACTGTCTCACCCTATACTGTCTCACCCTATACTGTCTCACCCTATACTGTCTCACCCTATACTGTCTCACCCTATACTGTCTCACCCTATACTGTCTCACCCTATACTGTCTCACCCTATACTGTCTCACCCTATACTGTCTCACCCTATACTGTCTCACCCTATACTGTCTCACCCTATACTGTCTCACCCTATACTGTCTCACCCTATACTGTCTCACCCTATACTGTCTCACCCTATACTGTCTCATTGCTTTGAACAGGCAAACCACTAACTGTACAGGTAGGATAGCCCAAAAATCCATAGACATCAAAATAGTGTCAGTGATGCCAACAAAGACTAGGTAACCCATGGAACCCATGGAACCCAGAGACAAAGCTGATGCCCAATGCAATTCAAATGAATTTCCTAAAGTTTGTTTTCTTTTCTAATGAACGATTAATCTTATCAGTTATGATTTATGCTTCAGAATTCTTATTCTGTTTTTTTCTATTTTTGGGGTCAGCACGTCTCCGGTTTGGCAGGAAAATGTTTCTTGAAATGTCGATGGAATTTGCCTGGAAGCATGACATAACAGTTTTGCAAATAAAGCGATAGCCTGCGTCATCCAGGTGTCAAGCATATCAATTTTGACAGCCATGCATAGTTAGGTTATGGGTCAGTGATGGTTTTGTGATGGGTCAGTGATGTGTCAGTGATGTGTCAGTGATGGGTCAGTGATGTGTCAGTAATGGCCGTTAGTGACGAATCATCAGTCAGTGATGGGTCAGTGATGGGTCAGTGATGGATCAGTAATGGGTCAGTGATGGGTCAGTGATGGGTCAGTGATGGATCAGTAATGGGTCAGTGATGGGTCAGTGATGGGTCAGTAATGGGTCAGTGATGGGTCAGTGATGGGTCAGTGATGTGTCAGTAATGGCCGTCAGTGACGAATCATCAGTCAGTGATGGGTCAGTAATGGGTCAGTGATGGGTCAGTGATGGGTCAGTGATGTGTCAGTAATGGCCGTCAGTGACGAATCATCAGTCAGTGATGTGTCAGTAATGGCCGTCAGTGACGAATCATCAGTCAGTGATGGGTCAGTGATAGGTCAGTGATAGGTCAGTGATGGATCAGTAATGGGTCAGTGATAGGTCAGTGATAGGTCAGTGATGGATCAGTAATGGGTCAGTGATAGGTGAGTTTTGTTTAACTATACTAATAACAATGTGTAAGGTAAAGCGCCAACTTTGAAGTGCAGTGCAATAACGAGTGTAAAGTACAAATCAAGTTAGAAACAAGCTTATTTATGCCTATCTATCTGTCAATCAGTCTTACACGCATGCTTTCCCAGCGCACTGTATAAGACTTCAATTGCTAAACAAAACAACATATTGGCCTCCATGCCTGGCCCATCCTTAACTGCCGTAAATCCTGGCTGGGCCCTCGGCTCTGACGCAGAGTGATAAAAAAGTTTGGCTCATAATTTTTCACTCGACTTTCTCCATCCGCCCGCCCAGCGTCCCCCCCCACCAAACCTCGGTGCTGTTTCAGCAAACAATTCGACAGATAGAAAGCGAAATTCGAGGCGAAGAGTGGAATCTGGCTGTCTGGCTGTGTGTGTCTGACCTGCCCGGTGCTATTATACACCTTGTGTGTATGCATAGGTCATACTGTGTATTGTGTGTGTCCACAATAATAGAGTCAGTGCAACAGCTTTGTGCATGAAGCTTTAAACGTGCGAATGGGCTGAGCCGAAAATTGTATTGGCAAACAGCAGTGCGCCATGGCAGGTGTGGTGAGCGAGAGACAAGCCAGTCAGGTTTAGTCCAACAAACAAAATTCAAACCCTCACCCAAAGGGTGGAGCTATTCTTATATTTACTCGAGAACGCATGTACATATACAAACAGAGCGCGCATGTACATCGGATCCCCTTGACCCCCAAACACCGACTAGCAAAACAACCCAGTGAGTAAACTCACTTTACAACATTCACCCTCCTCCTTAACAGTCACTAATTCCCTTCACAGCTGTCAATCAATGCGTCACGACCTGGCCGTACCACAACGGTGGTGCCCGCAGTCGCGTACTGCGCCGCAGCTCCGCGTCGGCCCAGCGGTCGCCGGCGGCGGGTCTGTCGGACCTTCTGGCGCTGCCGGCTCTGCAGCCACTGGCGGCTGTGGCGGCATTGCCGTTGCCGAAGTCGTGCTGGCACCCTCGGGCTCCGCATGAGGCATACAGAGGCTGGTGTGCCACCTTGAGCCGTCCTCTAACCTGACGATCGTCGGGCTGATGATGTCGCTGACCCGTAGAGGTGGTGACACGTGGCTCTGCAGCTTGCCTCGCATCCGCGGAGATCGCACTCGCACCAGGTCGCCGACCCGGAATTGGCGCGGCGGCTGCCGGGATCTGTTGAGCCGCTTGAACTGCCGTCTTTGCCGCTCCTGGATCTGATCGGCCAGTGGGTGCTCTCGAGTCGCTCGCTTCGGCTGCAGCGTCCACAGCGGCGTGGTGATCTTGCGGCCGAGCATCAGCTCCGCTGGCGTCACGCCGGTCAGCGCATGCGGTGTCGATCGGTACGCCCACAGGATGGACTGCACCGCTTCCAGGAACGAGTAGCCGTCTTGAAGGTGGCTCTTCAAGCCCTCTTTGACTACGCGGTTCAGGCGCTCCACTCCGGAATTTCCTTGAGGGTGGTAGAACGGAGTCTGACGATGATTGATGCCGTACGCCTTTAGGAAGTCGTTGAACTCCTGGGAGATGAACTGGGGTCCTCCATCGGTGGTGATTACGCGCGGAATGCCCCAGCGACAAAACAGCGCCGTGAGACTCTTGATGATAGTCGCAGACGTCGCTGAAGAGAGGCAGACCAGTTCGGGCCACTTTGAATGCAGGTCATGTACACCGAGTATGAAACGGCAGTTCTGTGGTGCACCCTCGTGCAGTTCTCCGAACAAGTCGATCTGCAGCTCTGTCCACGGTTCCTTCGGCCACTTGGTCGGGGTCAGCACTGTCCGATGCGGCTTGAAGCTCTTCTCACTGATGATGCACGCAGAGCAGCTGCTGACGAACCTCTCGATGTCGCTGTCCATTTTGGGCCACCAGGCGGTGTCTCGGCAGTGATGCTTGGTCCTGCTGACTCCCTTGTGACCTTGATGCGCTAAGTCGAGCACTCGCTGGCGCAGTTCTTCCGGTATGACGGCACGAGTTCCCATGGCCAAGCACCTGCCGTTGCTCCAAACAGTCAGCTCGTTCCTGACACTCCAGTAGGGCAGCAGGCGCTCATCGAGCTTTTTCTTGTCTGGCCAACCGGAAACTGTGAACTCTGCGACTCGTGCCAGGAGCTCGTCCTTTGACGTTGCCTCCGCCAGCTCGTCCTCGGTGACCACGGTCAGCGCCTCGGCCAGGAGCACTCTTTGGACTTCCAGACCGTCTGTTTCATCGCCTTCCGTCGGCTCGGCCGTGTCCTGGCAGCGCGACAGAAAGTCGGGCACGATGTTCTTGGCACCCGGGACGTACTTGACGGTGAAGGAGTAGTTTAACAAACGATCAGCCCAGCGATGCAGTCTGAGTGGCCGGTGTCCGCTCCCAGATGATGACAGTAGCGTGGTGAGAGCCTGGTGATCGGTGTGGAGCTCGAACCGTCGGCCGTAAAGGAAGAAGTTCCAGCGCTCACAGGCGAAGATGCAGGCCAGGGCTTCCCTCTCGCTCGCCGAGTAGCGGCGCTCCGTAGCACTCAGAGTTCGGCTCGCAAAGGCAACCGGGCGCCACTGGCCGTCGGAGTCTTGCTGGAGGAGCATCGCACCAAGAGCTGATGCTGAGCTGTCGCAGCTGACGATGATCGGCTGATCTGCGTCGAAAAACTTGAGGCAAGGTGGCTTGCACACTCCTGCCTTCAGCTGCTCAAAAGCCTGCTGGCACTCACTGGTCCACTTCCACGACTCGTCCTTCCTCAGCAGTTTCATGAGGGGCTCCGCCGTGCTGGAGAGGCTGGGAATGAAGTTGCCAAAGTACTTCACGACGCCTAGAAACGCAGCCACTTCCTTGGTGTTCGTTGGCGGCTGTACCTTCTCGATAGCTTCGACGTGTGACTGCAACGGGCGGACTCCAGAAGCGCTCAGCTCATAGCCTAGGAAGTTGACCTTGTCCTGGCGCCAGGTGCACTTGGCCGTATTGATAGTCACGTTGTGCGTCATCAGAGCTTGCAGCACCTTGAACAGGCGCTTGTCGTGCTCTTCTCTTGATGCCGCGTGCACTACGATGTCGTCAATAAAGTGCACTGCGCCTTTGATGCCACTGAGGATCTTAGCCATCACCTTCTGGAACGCAGCCGGTGCACTACTCAGGCCGAAGCACACCCTCCGATATCGATATAGGCCTCGCTCCGTCACGAACGTGGTCAGATTTCTGCAGTCCTCAGACAACTCCAGTTGCAGGTAAGACGAATTCAGGTCCAACTTGGAGAAGCATCGTGACCCGGCAAACTCGGCGGAGAGCTCCTCAAAGGTCGGAAGTGGGTATCTGTCCGGTATGATGCTCTTGTTTGGGCCTCTCAGGTCGTTGCAGATCCGGATCGAGCCGTTCGCCTTTGGCACCACGACTAGGTTTGACACCCAGTCTGAGGCGTCGACCTCCTCGATGATGCCTTGCTGCAGCAGCTGGTCGATCTCCTTTTGAACCGAATCTCTTAGGCTGAGCGGCACTCTGCGCAACGGTTGAGCAGTCGGTTGCACCGCGGGGTTGACTCGCGGCCTGTGCTGAAATCCTTTGATGTGTCCGAGTCCCTGAGTCAACTGGTCGAACCGGCCTGGGATCCAGTCAGGCAGGGCTCTGGTGCCGACTGTCTGCACTCGCTCACCGTCTGCAGTGACGATCCGCAGTCCCAGCTGATCCATGAGGTCGCACCCCAGGATGTCAGATCCGGTATTGACCACGCTAAGGTTGACGTAAGGCACTACTTTGTCCTTGAGCTGTACCGAGGTCAGGATGTCACCAAGCACGCCTATCTTGCTGCCGTTGAAAGCGACCAGCTTCCGTGATGACGCCTGCAGGGGCACGTTGGACAGAAGTCTATTGTACGTCGTCTTGGTGATGATGGAGACTCGCGAACCGGAGTCAACGAGCAGCTTGACAGGCCTCCCGTTTAGCAGCACTTCGCAGTGCTTGCTTGCTGCCGCAGCTGTCGACACAGTGCAGATGGAGTACTCATCCTGAAGCTGTCGCACTCGGTTGCCGCTCCTGCAGACTCTGGCGAAGTGCCCGCGCTTGCCGCAGGACTTGCACTTCTGCCCCTTTGCTGGGCAGGTCTGTCCACCGACATGCGCCGCTGAGCCACAGTAGCCGCAGCTCCGGCCGTCGGTTGTCGACTTCAGTGCCTCATGCTGTCTTGCCACTGCTCCACTGTTCTTGGCCTTGCTGATCTGCTGGACTCCACACGAGCTGTTTGGGTCTGTGTGGCTGCCTCCCTTGATGGCCTGGGCCTCCAGCAGTCCAGTTTCCAGTCGCTCCGCCAACTGCACAGCTGTCGCCAAGGTCAGCTCCGGCTCCATAAGCAGTCGCTCCCTGATGTGGTTGCTGAGCACTTTCTCGACGAGCTGGTCACGCAGCATCTCCTCCTGGAAGGTCTTGAAGTCGCAGTTCGAAGCCAGGTTTCGCAGCGCGGCAACGAAGTCGCTGATCTTTTCGCTCGGTCGCTGAGCTCTCTGTCGGAATCTGTGCCTCTCAGCAACTACGTTGACTTTGGGTCCGAAGTGCATGTCCAGGAGCTTCAGCGTGTCATCAACTGTTGATGGCGGTTGCTCTCCTTCCTCCTGATCGCTGCTGGCCTGTAGAGACATGTAGATGTTTTGTCCCTCTGCACCCAAACAGTGGATGAGCAACGCTTGTTTTCTTTGCTCCGGCAGATCGATGGCTCCCGATGCTAGCAGGTAATTGCTGAACATTGCTTTCCATCGGTTCCATTCAATCAGCGGTGCTCCAGCGGCTGGCAGAAACGGCTGCGGTGGCGAAATGTTGACACTCATTCTGTTGGCTGCATCTCTGCTTGACTGTTGGGCTGCTGCTTGTTGGGACCCTCGCTGTGGGTCGCCCATTGCACTTGCATTTGCGCCTTCTGTGCTGCTCATGACTTGGCAGATTTTAGAGTTCGCGCTTGTGCTGAATCACGCTGGCCCAAATCAATTGATTTCTCCGCGCGACGCCAAAATGTGGTGAGCGAGAGACAAGCCAGTCAGGTTTAGTCCAACAAACAAAATTCAAACCCTCACCCAAAGGGTGGAGCTATTCTTATATTTACTCGAGAACGCATGTACATATACAAACAGAGCGCGCATGTACATCGGATCCCCTTGACCCCCAAACACCGACTAGCAAAACAACCCAGTGAGTAAACTCACTTTACAACAGCAGGTATGACTCTCATCTCATCTCATCTCATCTCCAGCTGCCGCCGCGTCTTTCTGTGTTTGCGTTCTAGTGTTGGATTATGAAATTGGCCGCTAGATAGATAGATAGATAGATAGATAGATAGATAGATATATAAATAGATAGATAGATAGATAGAGATAGATAGATAGATAGATAGATAGGTAGATAGATAGATAGATAGATAGATAGATAGATAGATAGATAGATAGATAGATAGATAGATAGATAGATAGATAGATAGATAGATAGATAGATAGATAGATAGATAGATAGATAGATAGATAGATAGATAGGTAGGTAGGCGCATCAACAAAGAGCGTTATGTCATTAAACAAGCGATTCCATTATCGCACCTTGCCTGCGTTTTGCACCAGCAATTGGTGGATAATTGGCTGTTTGTAGGGATCCATAAAGAAATGCGCAGATCAAAGGCGGGCAGACACTTAAGTGCTCAGCGGGCGGCCACTGCCACTGTAATAACTATTATTAAGAATCGTGTTGGGGAGTTTTCGACTCCAACTGGGAGTTTTCATACGCGAGCCGAATTCCGGCAGTGCTGGGGAAGCAAAAACTAATGAATTAATTAGTCAGACCCGAGAGCCATCCGCACGGCGGCGGGTCATGCTGGGGAGCATATGGGAGCACTTAATGGGATGCGGGTGGCCCACCCGTAGAGCTCGGAGAGTCAAGTGTTAGGTTTGGCAAGTCCCCCAGTTTTTTCGCCTCCTATATTGTTTTGCCAGTCCAGATAGTGAGCCTCCAATAAAAGCATTTAGCACATTATTTCACCGGCAGTGAAGTGACCACAGCGACCTTGTAGTGTACTTAGTAAGGTAGGAAGGCTTCGATGAAATTAGTTTGAACTCCAGCTAGTCTAGTGGAACACCTGTCAGCTTGAGCTGCAGATGCGCGTAATCGGATAAGATCTGCTGAATAAGACTCCTCATGGGGTATGAGATGAAGGATCAATCCATCTTTTATAGCGTATAAATAGAGCGCTTCGGTACCGGGATCCTGAGCGCTAACAAAGACTTCAAGTTGAGTCTAAGATTATAATGTTAGCTGATCCTCAGATCAGATGGCTGAGCAGCCAGTGGCCTTCATATATATAATCCTGTATATACTACGTATTACTATTTTAATTCTTACAAACTTACTGAAGCTGTGTTCATTTTGAGTTGGGACTGCCACCAAAGCTCAAAGTTTACACGACTGCGTCAAAAATGCCAATATTTGCTCAAAGAATTACTATAGGGCTACCTTAAACAAATGCTATATGCAAAGTCCTTTGAGCTTGCGGATCCCGACACACAAAGACTAATAAAAACAAAGAGTTCCTTTAGTCTTGGTAGACGGAAAAATTCAAATAACAACACAATATCGGATCCGAGGAGACGAGAACCATTCTTGTTCAAATAGTGATTGAACCAACGGCAGTGAAATAACCTGGTCTACTGGTTGGTTCGGTTCATTTAACCTACGTGATTTGAGCGAGATTTTTGAAGACTCAGTTTTTAATTATATTATTTTGTCCAACTATTGATTTAACGTTTCTGGTCGCTTCTCAGTTTGGTTGCTTATTGAGGTTTTACTATGATCTGGGTCTGTAGAACCGATATTTTCCAACTTAGGGCTCACAAAAATAGAAAAAAGATAAGAGACGAGAGAGAGAGATCAGACATTCCAGACAAGAGAAGATGCAGTTGAGACAGAGAAGAGAGAGTGTAGAATAGAGTTCAGACAGAGGTCAAAGCGAGATAAGAGAAATGAGGAATGTATCTCAGAGAGATGAGGGAAATATTGGAAAGGAAGAGATCAGTGAGGAACCTGAGAGATGAGAAGAGATGAGAGAGGAACCTAAGAAAGCTGAGAGATCAGAGGAACCTGAGAGATGAGAAGAGATGAAAGAGGAACCTAAGGAATCTGAGAGATCAGAGGAACCTGAGAGATGAGAAGAGATGAAAGAGGAACCTGAAAGATGAGCAGAGATGAAAGAGGAACCTAAGGAATCTGAGAGATCAGAGGAACCTGAGAGATGAGAAGAGATGAGAGAGGAACCTGGGAGATCAGAGATATGAGAGAGGAACCTGAGAGATGAGAAGAGATGAGAGAGGAACCTGGGAGATCAGAGATATGAGAGAGGAACCTGAGAGATGAAAAGAGATGAAAGAGGAACCTAAGGAATCTGAGAGATCAGAGGAACCTGAGAGATGAGAAGAGATGAAAGAGGAACCTGAAAGATGAGCAGAGATGAAAGAGGAACCTAAGGAATCTGAGAGATCAGAGGAACCTGAGAGATGAGAAGAGATGAAAGAGGAACCTGAAAGATGAGCAGAGATGAGAGAGGAACCTAAGGAATCTGAGAGATCAGAGGAACCTGAGAGATGAGAAGAGATGAGAGAGGAACCTGGGAGATCAGAGATATGAGAGAGGAACCTGAGAGATGAGAAGAGATGAGAGAGGAACCTGGGAGATCAGAGATATGAGAGAGGAACCTGAGAGATGAGAAGAGATGAGAGAGGAACCTGGGAGATCAGAGATATGAGAGAGGAACCTGAGAGATGAGAAGAGATTAGAGAGGAGAACCTGAGAGATCAGAGATATGAGAGAGGAACCTGGGAGTTCAGAGAGGCTGAGAGTAGAGGTCGGTGACAGATCCAGCTCAGTGAAAGCGGAGCCGCAGTCCCAGTGCCAGCCAGAAGCTGCACTACCCTTCCTGGGGTCAGTTCGCCTGCCATTGGCTGAGCCGCTCCCAAAGCCGTCGCCGCCAGGCCAGCCAGCCAATGCCAACCCTGCTGTTGCCTCAGCCAGCCCGCTGTCCCCGCTCCTCAGAGGTCTGCTCGGCTATTCGACGACGAGGGGACTGGCGAAGGGGAATGAGGCATCCCCTCGGAGGAGGATGGCGGCTGGGGTGGGCCTGGATGTGTAAAGCCTTTTAGTCTGGGGTGGAGACAGAGGCGCTGTTTGCCCCCCACAGCAGCGAAATAAAATATGAATTGAGGATTCGAACGGAGCTGAGGAGAAGAATAGCCAGAACTGCAGGTTGAGCTGAACGACGCTACAGCAGCCCCATTGAAGAGCATATCGATAAAACCTGACCCCGCTTCTCTGTCTGGAAGGTGCGACCGAGGATTAACAAGGCTTCTACGGAGCCGCGATTGCAGCTATGACTATTGGAGCACTGGAAGGTAGGAATTCTATCTGCCTGTCTATCTATCTATCTGTCTATCAATCTATCTATCTATCTATCTGTCTATCAATCTATCTATCTATCTATCTATCTGTCTATCAATCTATCTATCTATCTATCTATCTATCTATCTATCTATCTATCTATCTATCTATCTATCTATCTATCTATCTATCTATCTATCTATCTATCTATCTATCTATCTATCTATCTATCTATCTATCTATCTATCTATCTATCTATCTATCTATCTATCTATCTATCTATCTATCTATCTATCTATCTATCTATCTATCTATCTATCTATCTATCTATCTATCTATCTATCTATCTATCTATCTATCTATCTATCTATCTATCTATCTATCTATCTATCTATCTATCTATCTATCTATCTATCTATCTATCTATCTATCTATCTATCTATCTATCTATCTATCTATCTATCTATCTATCTATCTATCTATCTATCTATCTATCTATCTATCTATCTATCTATCTATCTATCTATCTATCTATCTATCTATCTATCTATCTATCTATCTATCTATCTATCCATCTATCTATCTATCTATCTATCTATCTATCTATCTATCTGTCTATCAATCTATCTATCTATCTATCTATCTATCTATCTATCTATCTATCTATCTATCTATCTATCTATCTATCTATCTATCTATCTATCTATCTATCTATCTATCTATCTATCTATCTATCTATCTATCTATCTATCTATCTATCTATCTATCTATCTATCTATCTATCTATCTATCTATCTATCTATCTATCTATCTATCTATCTATCTATCTATCTATCTATCTATCTATCTATCTATCTATCTATCTATCTATCTATCTATCTATCTATCTATCTATCTATCTATCTATCTATCTATCTATCTATCTATCTATCTATCTATCTATCTATCTATCTATCTATCTATCTATCTATCTATCTATCTATCTATCTATCTATCTATCTATCTATCTATCTATCTATCTATCTATCTATCTATCTATCTATCTATCTATCTATCTATCTATCTATCTATCTATCTATCTATCTATCTATCTATCTATCTATCTATCTATCTATCTATCTATCTATCTATCTATCTATCTATCTATCTATCTATCTATCTATCTATCTATCTATCTATCTATCTATCTATCTATCTATCTATCTATCTATCTATCTATCTATCTATCTATCTATCTATCTATCTATCTATCTATCTATCTATCTATCTATCTATCTATCTATCTATCTATCTATCTATCTATCTATCTATCTATCTATCTATCTATCTATCTATCTATCTATCTATCTATCTATCTATCTATCTATCTATCTATCTATCTATCTATCTATCTATCTATCTATCTATCTATCTATCTATCTATCTATCTATCTATCTATCTATCTATCTATCTATCTATCTATCTATCTATCTATCTATCTATCTATCTATCCATCTATCTATCTATCTATCTATCTATCTATCTATCTATCTATCTATCTATCTATCTATCTATCTATCTATCTATCTATCTATCTATCTATCTATCTATCTATCTATCTATCTATCTATCTATCTATCTATCTATCTATCTATCTATCTATCTATCTATCTATCTATCTATCTATCTATCTATCTATCTATCTATCTATCTATCTATCTATCTATCTATCTATCTATCTATCTATCTATCTATCTATCTATCTATCTATCTATCTATCTATCTATCTATCTATCTATCTATCTATCTATCTATCTATCTACTAAAAATCCATATATCTAATTAATTTAATCTAACCAGTTTGCCTCGCAGTCAGCGAGCTCACAATACCTGCATGCCTGGCATCCCTATCCGCAGAGAAAGCACATGAAACTGTGCGTGATTCGAACGCAAACTTTAACTGCGGGTCTTGCATCGAACATTTATTTCCTCCTCCAGATTTCTGGTTGTGGCCAAAATCCTAATTAAAATAATGCCCAGTTAATAGTGAAGTCTCTCACGGTACGCGCTGAACCATCAATTGTACAGTTCTCATCGGGTTTTGCCGCGAGGCTTGTAAAGTTGCGTGATTCAATTTCTAGTTAATGCGCAGCGAAGTTATACTCGTATGCATAAAGCTATTGAAACAGTAAATGGACAACAGAATTATCATTATGAGTCAACTTGGTTGCACCAAGCCTATCAGACTCAAACTGTATTACCTTCATCTTTACCTTTGTACTGCAGGCATGAGACCAGGAACTCAGACTCAGCAGCAACAGCAGCAACAACAGCAGCAGCAGCAGCCACCAATGCCAGCTGGTCCACCGCAGTCGCAGCATCAGCCGCTGCCCCTTCTGCCTCTTCTACCACCGCAGCAGCAGCAGCAGCAGCAGCAGCCGCCGCAGCCTCTCATGCCAACATCCCAGTCGCTGCACTATTTATCTGAGTACAATCGGGATCACTCCACACCGAGTCGCCTCCCTGCTCCCATGTGCTCTCTGTGCGCAGGCTGCGGTGACGTCATCACCGATCCCTACATTTTGCGGGTGCAGCCCGACCTGGAGTGGCACGCCAGGTGTTTGAAATGCGCCGAGTGCTCGGCTGAGCTAAACGAAGCCAGGACCTGCTATGTTCGTGATGGAAAAACCTACTGCAAGGCCGACTATTGCAGGTTAGACTTCTGGGATGGGATATCTATGATGGCGGGGTGATAGACTATCTAGGGGGAGATAAGTAAAATCATGTGTGATCCATTACGGCCGAGAGGAAGGCCGAGACCACCTATCCAGGGTGAGAGGTAGACAAAAAGAGCGAGAGGTAGACAGAGAGCATCTATCGAGGGCGAAAAGTAGACAGAGAGAGTCTATCGAGGGTGGAGAGGTAGACAGAAGCGCCTATCTAGGGTGAGAGGTAGACAGAGATCTAGGTGAGAGGTCTACAGACAGAAATCTAGGGTAAGAGGTAGACAGAAATCTAGGGTGAGAGGTAGACAGAGATCTAGGGTAAGAGGTAGACAGAGATCTAGGGTGAGAGGTAGACAGAGATCTAGGGTGAGAGGTCTACAGACAGAAATCTAGGGTAAGAGGTAGACAGAGATCTAGGGTGAGAGGTAGACAGAAATCTAGGGTAAGAGGTAGACAGAGATCTAGGTGAGAGGTAGGCAGAGAGCGCCTATCTAGAGTGAGAGGTAGACAGAGACAGAGGGCGAGGCGAGAGGTAGCTGCCTGCTTACTATGCGAAGATTGTTGCCGCCGTCAAGAACCATTAATTACTGTAATTAGCATCAAGCTGAACTGAGCCGAGGGGTATCATACGCAAATAAAAAAACTTGTGTGATTTATTAAAGACTAGCGACAAAATAGAATCGATAGGGAAAAACAGGATCAAAGAAAATGTCAAATGGTCGTGGCAGCAATCGGCATCATCATCCATTGCTCAGCTTCCGGCACTCTGTAATTTGCAATTTTACACGCTTCAGTTTCACTCGGGCCGTCTTTATTCCTGCTGCTGCTGTTGTTGATTTCACTGAAAAGCTGAGAGGCGGGGAAAAAAGAACAAAAACGAGAGATTTTGATTGATTGACAGGTGCTCGTGTGCGAGTTGCAGAAGTTGCAGGTCATGGGCGCCCTGGACCAGCTGGCAGAACACACTTGGCCTAATTAGTAGACAATAGTAGTTTTACAGCAGCACTGAGAACACTGAGAGCAGTGCCGGACCACACAGATTGTCTTGGGAATGTCAGCACCGCGCCACCCCCCTGTTATAAATATCTAAGAGAAAAAATTAGAGATTTGTGCTCAAAGAAGATTCTTATTGAGCAGTTTAATTATTAGCAACAAGTGGATGCGGGCACCGTGAGTAGCCTTTGGAGGCTGCTTGCTGAACAAGAGGTTATTCAGGCTCCACTGGGTCGGCGCGTGCAGGGCTCAAGCGAGGCATTGGGGCAGAAAACGATGATCTTCTCACTGTCGGCCACTGCTTTAGAGAGGCCCCCTGCTGTGCCAGTTTCTTAGCTGCTTCGCTGAAATTATCGGCTAGAGAAGATACTCAGTGGTAGGTATTCTATGCTGTATTTATTTGTAATAAATAATTCTAATAAGTTGTAGTTTTAATTGTTAAAATAGTGGTAGGTAGCCAAATAGAATAACAGTTCACTAATAATACTAATAACCGTTAAGTAACGCGGAGTCACTGCACCGGGAGTCTGTGTTACAGGATGCATGGGATCCGGAAACTGAGGGCGTGAATAAGGATTAACAATACTGCACCAGCTTAACCAGAAAGGGATTATGGCTCAAATAGTTCTCACACTATGGGTTAGTGTGCTCCCGCTTACTTGAGTAGGGAAGAGAAATCAAGCTGCCACAGCACCTGAATTTTCCCTCTTAATTCCTCTCTGATTTTGCTTGGGGCTGGGCTTAGCTGCCCCATCTGTTACTTGAACTGCGGTGAGCTGAAATGCTTTAACTCTGCACTCTTTGCACATCTCATCTTGAAATATTAGCTGTTAATACACTGCCCAGCTTTGCCTGCCTCTCCCACAATTCTTCTCGTCTCATCCATAATCTCTACCATCTCTATCTCTCTCCCAATCTCTTCACCTCTCTCTCAGTCTCTCTCCACCTCTCTCTGTCTCTCTCTACCTCTCTCAGTCTCTCTCTACCTCTCTCTGTCTATCTCTACCTCTCTCTCAGTCTCTCTTCACCTCTCTCTTAGTCTCTCTCTACCTCTCTCTCAGTCTCTCTTCACCTCTCTCTGTCTCTCTCTACCTCTCTCTCAGCCTCTCTCCACCTCTCTTTTAGTCTCTCTTCATCTCTCAGTCTCTCTCCACTTCTCTCTCAGTCTCTCTCCACCTCTCTCTCCACCTCTCTATGTCTCTCTCTACCTCTCTCAGTCTCTCTCTACCTCTCTCTGTCTATCTCTACCTCTCTCTCAGTCTCTCTTCACCTCTCTCTCTCTCAGTCTCTCTTCACCTCTCTCTCAGTCTCTCTTCACCTCTCTCTCTCTCAGTCTCTCTCCACCTCTCTCTCAGTCTCTCTACCTCTCTCCCAATCTCTCTCTACTTCTCTCCCTAACTCCATATCTATTGAGCTGCGTCAATTCTATCTTAATTCTTGCTCTTAGCAGCGCTAACAATTCCATGATGTTTAGCATTATCAGTCAGCTAAATGCATGCATAGGTTGTACTCGTATATTAGCATTTCAACCGGCTCAATAGCTACTAAATCTCAACGGCAAAATTCAATACAATTTTAAAACCCGCATCGGCTCGAATGCTTTAAGAAAATAATTTGCCAAATCAAATGCAGATAATGACTGATTCGTTGTGCTATCAGTGAGTAATTGGGAGCGAGAATAGGTGGACAAAACGTGATTTCATCCGTCTGTGATAGCTGTAGCCTGCATAGACCTCTGAATGCTCTGTTGGCACGCGAGCTGCTGTATGGATTTCTTGTCCAGGCAAGCTGGGAGAAATTGGCTGAAACAGAATTCAATGGTTTTCCTAACCTCAATGGGAATGCTGGGCGAGACCTGTTTCAAGTCACACCCAGATCTGCAAGTATAGGACACTCTAAATCATGTCTGTCAGGTACACATCTAGCAGACACACATCTATCAGGCACAGATCTATCAGGCACACATCTATCAGGCACACATCTATCAGGCACACATCTATCAGGCACACATCTATCAGGCACACATCTATCAGGCACACATCTATCAGGCACACATCTATCAGGCACACATCTATCAGGCACAGATCTATCAAACACAAATCTATCAGGCACACATCTATCAGACACACATCTATCAGGCACAGATCTATCAGACACATCTATCAGGCACAGATCTATCAGACACATCTATCAGGCACAGAAATATCAGACACATCTATCAGGCACAGAAATATCAGACACACATCTATCAGACACACATCTATCAGACACACATCTATCAGACACACATCTATCATACACATATCTAACAGACACACATCTATCAGGGACAGATCTATCAGGCACACATCTATCAGACACACATCTATCAGACACAAATCTATCAGGCACACATCTATCAGACACACATCTATCAGACAGACATCTATCAGGCACACATCTATCAGGCACACATCTATCAGACACACATCTATCAGACACACATCTATCAGACACACATCTATCAGAC
The DNA here is from genome assembly GCA_002269645.1 of Macrostomum lignano. NCBI lineage: Eukaryota > Metazoa > Platyhelminthes > Macrostomidae > Macrostomum > Macrostomum lignano. Next base: position 31,260 of record NIVC01000076.1, on the reverse strand, counting down.
ACACATCTATCAGACACATATCTATCAGGCACACATCTATCAGGCACACATTTATCAGACACACATCTATCAGACAGACATCTATCAGGCAAACATCTATCAGACACACATCTATCAGACACACATCTATCAGACACACATCTATCAGACACACATCTATCATACACATATCTAACAGACACACATCTATCAGGCACAGATCTATCAGGCACACATCTATCAGACACACATCTATCAGACACAAATCTATCAGGCACACATCTATCAGACACACATCTATCAGACAGACATCTATCAGGCACACATCTATCAGGCACAGATCTATCAGACACACATCTATCAGGCACACATCAACAGGCACACATCTATCAGACAGACATCTATCAGGCACAGATCTATCAGACCCAGTTCAACGCCACCCACAGACTGTTCGCGAACCGCTGCGCCAAATGTGACATCGCATTCTCCAAGACGGACTTCGTGATGAGAGCGAGATCCAAGGTGTACCACATCGACTGCTTCCGCTGCTACACCTGTTCCCGGCAACTCATACCTGGCGAAGAGTTCGCAGTCAGAAACGACAGTCTCCTCTGTCGAGCAGATTTCGACGCGATGGAGCTGTTGTCAAAGTCCCCCATGCTGCCGTCCGTTGATTCTGAGCCGGCCAATTTTAGCAACAACTCCGGATTGAACAACAACAACAACAGCTCCAAAGTGCTAAACAACAACAACAACAACAACAACAACAGTAGCAATAACAACAGTGGGAGCAGGGACAGCATTCACGAGCAGGATCTGGACAGCCGGGACGGTAAGTTGCATAGAGACATGTTTCTCTGGAGTATGGGTATCTCTCATTGAATATGCATTGATAATTTCATCTATATTATCTTATTTGTAAGTATAGTAATTAGATTATCCTCAAAAAGGACCACCCTCCCCCCTAAAATCTACCTGAGCTTCTCCGTGAAATTTTCACAAAATTCCCTTGGGAATCTTCCTCAAAATAATCTCCCATGAGACTGAGAATCTCATCCCCAAGATAATCTCCCATCCCATGAGAATCTCGTTCTCAAGAAAATCTTCCAATAGAATCTCCTCCCCTAGATAATCTCCATTGATTCTTCCTCAAGAAAACCCCCTTGAGAATCTAATCTCCTTCGAGAATCTCCCTTGAGAATCTCTTGAATGTCTTCTACCCTAAAAGTCTCAATTAAGAATAACTTTTGAGAGTCTTCCTCCGGGAATCTCCAAACACAGATGCCAGCTTTGCCACTTCAAAGCGCACTTGCTTCAAACAGACTCAGTCAGAGGTATCTCGGAGATTTCCAAGTTGCCTCCAGAAGGCAGACTGTTTATTCAAATCCTAGGAGGTCAAGCCTGCAGGTTGGACTTCAATGCCCGCCCCCTGGGATCTTTGGGGGTCGGGACAAAATGGGGAATTAATATTTCATAGTTCGAGCATCAGAAAACGTTTGCCAAAAAAATTACTAATTCTAGGCTGCGGCCCCTTTAATCTCTCTGTGTCTCTGTCCAACTTTCTGCGGATAATTTTTTCTGGTGGGCACTGCCGGAGCCACTTGGACGTGTAGAGACTTGGAGGGAGCCCAAGGTTAGAGACGGCGGAAAAAGAAGAAAAAATTAGGGGATAGAGATGCAGAAAATCCCCCCCCCTATAGACACAAGATGAGGAGAGCAGGGGTTCTCATGAATTAGTGAATGGCCCTCTACCTCATTCTCTCTTTCTCACCCCTTCTCGCTCTGGTAGCGGGGCCTCTTCCTGATTAGGTTAACACCGGGTTAGTAGCGCTGGGTGATGGGGGGGGGTGGCGCTTTTAACCCGCAGCTTCACCCAAAGCCCTTCTTCAGGCTTTATTTTGGCGCAGTTCCTGTCAGTTGCAGAGTCAATTAGGAAATGGATCGAGAGGGGGGCAGGGGAGGGGAGAGAATAGAGCGAGCAGCTCCCGGAAGGGTCAATTGAGGATCGGCTCCATTTCTCTGAGGCTGGGAGAAAGTTGCAATGCGAGATCTGCTTGGCTAAGGAAAACCTAAGAAAGATAGAGAGATAGAGTGAAGAAGGCGTCTAAGATGCTTCAAAGGTGGCGCTAGAGATGCTTCAAAGGGGGTGCCTGAGATGCTTCAAAGGGGGCGCCTGAGATGCTTCAAAGGGGGCGCCCGAGATGCTTCAAAGGGGGCGCCTGAGATGCTTCAAAGGGGGCGCCTGAGATGCTTCAAAGGGGGCGCCTGAGATGCTTCAAAGGGGGCGCCTGAGATGCTTCAAAGGGGGCGCCTGAGATGCTTCAAAGGGGGCGCCTGAGATGCTTCAAAGGGGCGCCTGAGATGCTTCAAAGGGGGCGCCTGAGATGCTTCAAAGGGGGCGCCTGAGATGCTTCAAAGGGGGCGCCTGAGATGCTTCAAAGGGGGCGCCTGAGATGCTTCAAAGGGGGCGCCTGAGATGCTTCAAAGGGGGCGCCTGAGATGCTTTATAGGGGGCGCCTGAGATGCTTCAAAGGGGGCGCCTGAGATGCTTCAAAGGGGGCGCCTGAGATGCTTTATAGGGGGCGCCTGAGATGCTTCAAAGGGGGCGCCTGAGATGCTTCAAAGGGAGCGCCAGAGGAGGCGCCATTTCCTTTCAGGGGCGTCATTGAGAGGCTTTAAGAGGCTCAAACTTTTGCCATCCTCCCCTGTTGAGGGGCCGCGGCCCCCTGAGCCCCTGCAATTTTCCAGCCAATTCGATTTCTTTTTTTTTTCTAAAAAGCAAGGAGACTACACGACAGTCATTATCATAGCCCCAAAGCTTACCTATAAATACAGGTAATTCAGGCTTGGGTCATTCTTTCTTTTTTCTCTTTCTCTGTCTTCCCCATCTCTCTATTCAGCTGCGTGGGTTTCGGAATTTCCAAAAAAAAACTCTCTGATATTTGGGCGACCCATCCTGGCGCCAAGGGTGGCCAGCGGAGGAGGCTGGCACGGCAGCCAAAAGACCCCCCCCCCGGAAAAATGAAGGGATTTTTTTTCGTGAGGATTTGCGGCGCCCGAAAAAATCGAGGAACGAGACGGACGGACGGACGGACGGCGGCGGCGGCGGCGGCGGCAGCGGCGGTGGCGACGGCTGCGGAGGTTGCGGAGGTGGCAAGCATAGGTCGAGGGCTTCCAGACAGACAGACAGCCAGTCAGTCAGTCGGGCCATTTTACCCAACCCCGGACCAGACCTCTCGATCTTTCAGCATTTCTGTCTCAGCCGAGAGACAATTCGGCCCTTGAAAGTGCGCCAGTTCAGGCTGCACTCCGAGTTACTCGAAGCAGACCGACACAAATACGCGCCTGTGTTTTTCTTCCCTCAGATGAGGATTCGCTCAGCCCGTCGGGAAATTCGGAGACGCAGTCGAACTGCGACCGCTCCAGCATCAGCGGCGGCGGTGGCGGCGGCGCCTTGCCGAAACAAAGCGCCGGCGGAGGCAGTTCAAAGCGCAACAAGAGCTCCGGCAAGGATAGCAAGACAACTCGAGTTCGAACTGTTCTCAACGAGAAACAGCTGCACACCCTGCGCACCTGCTATGCGGCCAATCCGCGACCGGACGCGCTGATGAAGGAGCAGCTGGTGGAGATGACCGGCCTGAGTCCCAGGGTCATCCGGGTCTGGTTCCAGAATAAGCGCTGCAAAGACAAGAAGAAGCAGATCCTCATCAAGCAGATGGAGCACCAGCAGCAGAAGGTAACTTGCTATTTTGTATTCTCAGGTGTGTAAGCCTCCCAGATCCTCAGTTGCTGGACCAGCTTCCCAGATCATCAGTTGCTGGGCCAGCCTCCCACATCCTCAGTTGATGGATCAGCCTCCCAGATCCTCAGTTGTTGGGCCAGCCTCGCAGATCCTCAGTTGCTGGGCCAGCCTCTCAGATCCTCAGTTGCTGGGCCAGCCTCGCAGATCCTCAGTTGCTGGGCCAGCCTCCCAGATCCTCAGTTGTTGGGCCAGCCTCCCAGATCATCAGTTGCTGGACCAGCTTCCCAGATCATCAGTTGCTGGGCCAGCCTCCCACATCCTCAGTTGATGGATCAGCCTCCCAGATCCTCAGTTGTTGGGCCAGCCTCGCAGATCCTCAGTTGCTGGGCCAGCCTCTCAGATCCTCAGTTGCTGGGCCAGCCTCGCAGATCCTCAGTTGCTGGGCCAGCCTCCCAGATCCTCAGTTGCTGGGCCAGCCTCCCAGATCCTCAGTTGCTGGGCCAGCCTCCCAGATCCTCAGTTGCTGGGCCAGCCTCCCAGATCATCAGTTGCTGGGCCAGCCTCCCAGATCCTCAGTTGCTGGGCCAGCCTCCCAGATCATCAGTTGCTGGGCCAGCCTCCCAGATCCTCAGTTGCTGGACCAGTCTCCCATGATCCCCAGTTGCTGGACCAGCCTCCCAGATCCTCAATCGCTGGGCGCCTCCCAGATGCCCAGGCTAAGTCACCGCCCGTTTAACTGAAGGAGCGAATTAAGAAACTCGTCCATACCACACGCACTCAGGTTAGAATTTTCGAACAGGGAAGAGAAACTTGCAACTTTTCGGAAAAAAATCTTTTTTTTTAGAATTTCGAATGCCTAAACGGCTGCCAATTCTCTCACGCCTTTCCGAATTTTTTAACAGCGCATTTCTTCTCTCTCTCTAAAAAAGATACTGCAGAGATCGCAAGTGGCCCCCACTGTAGCGATAGAATAGATGAGCCGCAATGAGTCAGTTGAGTCGCTCGCCTATTTGCTACTCGCTGTCACACGCCGAGAGAGAAAATCACTCTAGCTACAGAAAAATGTACCAGGATTTGCTTTCAATTCCTGAGAGCAAAATCTTATCCCTTTTAAATGTGACCCGGCCCATCTATATCTCAGGTGCTTTCTGCTTTCGCAAGCATCTTTCTATTTCCTGATGCGGTTGCTGTTTGGAGTTCCTTCGCTAGAGGGGCGCCAAAAATAGATAGAGAAGGCGCTGAATTATGGATAGAGAGACGTTAAATTTTTGAATAGAGAGGCGCCAGGTTATGGATAGAGAGGCGCCAAGCTATGGATAGAGAGGCGCCAAGTTATGGATAGAGAGGCGCCAAGTTATGGATAGAGAGGCGCCAAGTTATGGATAGAGAAGGCGCCAAGCTATGGATAGAGAGGCGCCAAGCTATGGATAGAGATGCGCCAAGCCATGGATAGAGAGACGTAAAATTATGGATAGAGAGGCGCCAAGTTATGGATAGAGAGGCGCCAAGTTATGGATAGAGAGGCGCCAAGCTATGGATAGAGAGGCGCCAAGTTATGGACAGAGAGGCGCCAAGTTATGGATAGAGAGGCGCCAAGCTATGGATAGAGAGGCGCCAAGTTATGGATAGAGAGGCGCCAAGTTAAGGGATAGAGAGGCGCCAAGTTATGGATAGAGAGGCGCCAAGTTATGGATAGAGAGGCGCCAAGTTAAGGGATAGAGAGGCGCCAAGTTATGGATAGAGAGGCGCCAAGTTATGGATAGAGAGGCGCCAAGTTATGGATAGAGAGGCGCCAAGTTATGGATAGAGAGGCGCCAAGTTATGGATAGAGAGGCGCCAAGTTATGGATAGAGAGGCGCCAAGTTATGGATAGAGAGGCGCCAAGTTATGGATAGAGAGGCGCCAAGTTATGGATAGAGAGGCGCCAAGTTATGGATAGAGAGGCGCCAAGTTGTGGATAGAGAGGCGCCAAGTTATGGATAGAGAGGCGCCAAGTTATGGATAGAGAGGCGCCAAGTTATGGATAGAGAGGCGCCAAGTTGTGGATAGAGAGAGGCAATTTTTATGATGCGTACTCATAGTGACATGACTCATAATGCTGGCATTTCCCCCTGACCACTCCACTCACAGCGCACCCTGTCAGGAGTGCCCATGATCGCCACTTCGCCGCTGCCTCACATTGTGGGCTCCAGCAGCGGCGCCGGCATCAGCGGCGGCGGCGGCGGCGGCGCCCCCTGCGGCCAGCCCATCGACGTGCAGTCTTTCGTGTCTCCATGGGGACTGACTCCCACATCATCAGGCTCTGACCAGACTGTGCAGCCTCCGCCGCCGCCTCCTCCGCCGCCTCCTCCGCCACCACCGCCGCCGCCGCCGCCATTTCAGCAGCTGGTGAGCGCCTATCAGAGTCTGTACCCGTCTGATGAGGAGGATGACACGTGCGTGTCTCTGCCCGATCCCGACTCGTGTCTGTACCAGCCTGCGGTTACTAGGCAACCAATCTGATCCTCTTGACTCTGAATTCTTAGCTTGCTTTTTGCTTGTATTTTATTGCATTGTTGCAAATTGTTCTCCTTTAAAGCGTCTAAAAGTGATTATGTCAAGGGTTGGTGTCTATGGCGCCAAAGAGTTGGTGTCCATGGCGCCAAAGAGTTGGTGTCTATGGCGCCAAAGAGTTGGTGTCTATGGCGCCAAAGAGTTGGTGTCTATGGCGCCAAAGAGTTGGTGTCCATGGCGCCAAAGAGTTAGTGTCTATGGCGCCAAAGAGTTAGTGTCTATGGCGCCAAAGAGTTGGTGTCTATGGCGCCAAAGAGTTGGTGTCTATGGCGCCAAAGAGTTGGTGTCCATGGCGCCAAAGAGTTAGTGTCTATGGCGCCAAAGAGTTGGTGTCCATGGCGCCAAAGAGTTGGTGTCCATGGCGCTAAAGAGTTGGTGTCCATGGCGCTAAAGAGTTGGTGTTCATGGCGCTAAAGAGTTGGTGTCCATGGCGCCAAAGAGTTGATGTCCATGGCGCTAAAGAGTTGGTGTCTATGGCGCCAAAGAGTTGGTGTCTATGGCGCCAAAGAGTTGGTGTCCATGGCGCCAAAGAGTTGGTGTCCATGGCGCCAAAGAGTTGGTGTCCATGACGCCAAAGAGTTGGTGTCCATGGCGCCAAAGAGTTGGTGTCTATGGCGCCAAAGAGTTGGTGTCTATGGCGCCAAAGAGTTGTTGTCTATGGCGCCAAAGAGTTGGTGTCCATGGCGCCAAAGAGTTAGTGTCTATGGCGCCAAAGAGTTGGTGTCTATGGCGCCAAAGAGTTGGTGTCTATGGCGCCAAAGAGTTGGTGTCTATGGCGCCAAAGAGTTGGTGTCCATGGCGCCAAAGAGTTAGTGTCTATGGCGCCAAAGAGTTGGTGTCCATGGCGCCAAAGAGTTGGTGTCCATGGCGCTAAAGAGTTGGTGTCCATGGCGCTAAAGAGTTGGTGTTCATGGCGCTAAAGAGTTGGTGTCCATGGCGCCAAAGAGTTGATGTCCATGGCGCTAAAGAGTTGGTGTCTATGGCGCCAAAGAGTTGGTGTCTATGGCGCCAAAGAGTTGGTGTCCATGGCGCCAAAGAGTTGGTGTCCATGGCGCCAAAGAGTTGGTGTCCATGACGCCAAAGAGTTGGTGTCTATGGCGCCAAAGAGTTGGTGTCCATGGCGCCAAAGAGTTGGTGTCCATGGCGCCAAAGAGTTGGTGTCCATGACGCCAAAGAGTTGGTGTCTATGGCGCCAAAGAGTTGGTGTCCATGGCGCCAAAGAGTTGGTGTCTATGGCGCCAAGGAGTTGGTGTCCATGACGCCAAAGAGTTGGTGTCCATGGCGCCAAAGAGTTGGTGTCCATGGCGCCAAAGAGTTGGTGTCCATGACGCCAAAGAGTTGGTGTCCATGACGCCAAAGAGTTGGTGTCTATGGCGCCAAAGAGTTGGTGCCTATGACGCCAAGGAGTTGGTGTCCATGGGGCCCAGGACTCAGGAGGTGGTGTCTATCCAAAAAATAGTCAAAATCGACAATCATTGCTAAGTGAAACAATCCCTGTTTAAATGACTCGCTTTTCTGTTAAAATTTTACATCCGCAATTATATTGAAAATCTCTGTTTTGATTGAATGGCAACTCTCTGTAGCGATAGGTGTAACAATTTTTTTATCAAATTTCTTGCTACCTTGTTTATTTGCATGTTATTTTATCCCTCACACACGATAATTGATGCTCGCAAAGACTTGATGCCCTTCGCTTTAAATTGTTGTGTGCACGATGGAACTGTCAAATCTCATGCTTAGTTATTCAATTTTAGATGATACTTACAGCACAGCTGCCTACTTGCCAATTCGTACCAACGCAAACTTTGACTAATGGCTCTCGGCAATCCTCAAGCCTGTCCAACTTCTAAATGTAATTCTGTTCATTTTGTTTGACTGCAGTGAAATCTGTCCAATTCTGCTGGTGCATGTGCTCGATCTATCACACCTAATCTCCGTCTATCTCACCCTAATCTCTGTCTATCTCACTCTAATCCCCGTCTATCTCACCCCTAATCTCCATCTGTCTCACCCTAATCCCCGTCTATCTCATCCTAATCTCCGTCTATCTCACCCAAATTTTCGTTTATCCCACTCTAATCTCCATCTCTCACCCGCGGGAAGACTTGGATTTCACTTACCTGTAAATCGCAGACACAAAACTATCTAATACCAATTGCAACGCAATGCTATGCATACCGGTATTCGCAAAGCAAAGTTTCAACTGATTTGTAAAATCGTTTTTAGTCATCAGTTCAACTCGCACTCTCTCTCGTATCGGTGGATTTTCTTGTGAGCACCGAGGCGGCAGATACGACACCCCCCACCCACCAAGGCATGGCAACCGAACCATCGAAGTCGGCTAATTATGTTTTTCGAACACTCGCTATCAAAAATTGTGTAATTCGTGTGTGTGTAAAAAATAAACAGTTCGTATAATAAATAGTAGCAGCTTCTGAGCATAATGCTTGCGTCGGATAAAATGTGAAATTATTCATTTTTTAATACTTTGCAGCACTGTAGGCACTATAGGTCGCGAGATTCAAGCACACGAGGGCCAAACCACACTCAGGGGCTGTACACCCGTGTGAGCGTGTGTACTCGTACGAGTGCTTGCCTGCAGAATTGCCTCAGAGCTGGCTGTGAGACGGCAACTCATAAGTCTGACGAGTGTCTATGGCCAAAACTCGGCAATTCCTTTCATACATACATTTTCTTTCTTTCGTATTGAAGCCGAAGGCTGATGAAGTTGATAAAAACAGCTGTATAAACTTCCAAAAAACACAGGACTCAATGCTGAGAAGTGGCAACTTACTGTCCACAGACAGAAGCAGCTCCTGGCGGTACTGCATTGCTTGGAAAGGTGTGAAAATCTGTTCCTAGGTTCAAGGATTCAGCTTTCACAGCCGATCCCAGCCCAGAGAGACACCGCTGCCACCCAAACCCACAAGTTCGCATGTGGCCGGCAGATGTGGGTGTCACACTGGTATGCTGGCGAAGGCCTCCGCCTCCCCTCCGCTTCCCTACCAACCATTCCTGCTGTATTTTCCTGACCGGAATGACACATTTTCAGCAGGTGGGGCTGCGTCTTCAAAGCGGCAGCTGACGCTTCGGCATAGAGACATTTTTAGCCATGCCTTGCACTACCTGCATATGGGTGCAGGGGGCTTTAACAACCACCCAGAGAGAGAGAGGCGCTTCGGTATCCAGCTGGGCAACTCTAACTTTTGCAAGCAAAAAACCTCCTTGAATGCTAGGGTCCCTTGACATGGGAGTTTTGGATTTATATTCGAATGGGAAGTGACGGCGATGTTGACTGGTTTTGCTCAATGAGGTAAACGACTTATTCTCAGTTGCACTTTTGTATTGTTTTATACGGTTTGTCTTCTTTTATCTCCCTTTCTACCTTCATAACTCCATTTCCTTGCATCTTTTCATGTCCTTTGATCTCTCCATGGCCCTTTATCTCTCAATTTCCTAATTTCATCTCTCCATGTCCCTTCATCTCTTCATATCCCTTCATTTCCCAATGTCCCTTCATCTCTCCATCTCCATTCATCTCTCCATCTCCATTCGTCTCTCCATCTCCCTTCATCTCCCAATGTTCCTTCATATCTCCATATCCCTTCATCTCTCCATGTCCCTTCATATCTCCATCTCCCTTCATTTCCCAATGTCCCTTCATCTCTCCATCTCCCTTCATCTCTCCATGTCCCTTCATATCTCCATATCCCTTCATTTCCCAATGTCCCTTTATCTCTCCATCTCCATTCATCTCTCCATCTCCATTCGTCTCTCCATCTCCCTTCATCTCCCAGTGTCCCTTCATCTCTCCATCTCCATTCGTCTCTCCATCTCCCTTCATCTCTCCATATCTCTTCATTTCCCAATGTCCCTTCATCTCTCCATCTCCATTCATCTCTCCATCTCCATTCATCTCTCCATCTCCATTCATCTCTCCATCTCCATTCATCTCTCCATCTCAATTCATCTCTCCATGTCCCTTCATCTCTCCATCTCCATTCATCTCTCCATCTCCATTCGTCTCTCCATCTCCCTGCACCTCCCAATGTCCCTTCATCTCTCCATCTCCCTTCATCTCTCCATGTCCCTTCATATCTCCATATCCCTTCATCTCCCAGTGTCCCTTCATCTCTCCATCTCCATTCGTCTCTCCATCTCCCTTCATCTCTCCATATCTCTTCATTTCCCAATGTCCCTTCATCTCTCCATCTCCATTCATCTCTCCATCTCCATTCATCTCTCCATCTCCATTCATCTCTCCATGTCCCTTCATCTCTCCATCTCCATTCATCTCTCCATCTCCATTCGTCTCTCCATCTCCCTGCACCTCCCAATGTCCCTTCATCTCTCCATCTCCCTTCATCTCTCCATGTCCCTTCATATCTCCATATCCCTTCATCTCACAATGTCCCTTCATCTCTCCATCTCCATTCATCTCTCCATGTCCCTTCATTTCTCCATGTCCTTTCATCTCCCAATGTCCCTTCATCTCTATCTCTATCTCTAACAATCAAGATGAAGTTAGCTCGTACGCTCGTATTTGCTGATTTTACCCAAGCATGAGATACAGTAGGATCCATGCTTTCTATTAAACAAAATTTAATTTCACATAATTTTCCTTAAAAGAAAACGGTCTATAAAAGAAAATCTACGCCAGGAAAAGGCAGTGCGCTTTTAAAATTTCTACTAGAGAACAGAAAATTTTAAGTGAAACTAAAATTCAACGTCCAACTTAGCATTTCTGTGCGATAGAGCATGCTTCGAATATTATTATACGTACGGTAAAAGTCTGAACTTGCTACTGAATAATCTACAAGTCAGTAGTGCAGTTGGAACGCGTTTCTAAATTTTATTTTTTGGTTGTCTTATTTTCAAACGCTTATTGGTGCAGCAGTCGACGCTGCTTCATATGATGAAGCATTGCCACGGTTACTCTGATGCTGCTGCTGTCGTCGCGTTGCAGACAGCAGAGGCGGCAGGAACTCGCGATGAGCGCTGAGAATACAGCCGGGCGTGTGCGAGGGCTTGCCGCAGGCCAGGCAGAGACCCTGCGGCGGCGTGTTGGAGGGGAGCGCCAAAGTTTAGATTGGGCACCGAAATCTATCTAGATGGCTGAGCCGATTTCTAGATATTGGGAGCGCCGATTTCTATCTAGGTAAGGGCGCCAATTCTATCTAGATGGCTGAGCCGATTTCTAGATATTGGGGGCGCCGATTTCTATCTTGATGGGGGCGCCGATTTCTATCTGGATGGGGGCGCCGATTTCTATCTTGATGGGCGGCGCCGATTTCTATCTTGATGGGGGCGTCTAATTCCATCTGGATGGGGGCGCCAATTCTATCTAGATGGGGGCGCCGATTTCTAGATATTGGGGGCGCCGAATTCTATCTTGATGGGGGCGCTAAATTCTATCCAGATGGGGTAGCCAATTTCTAGATATTGGGGGGCCAATTTCTACATATTGAGGGCGCCGATTTCTAGATATTGGGGAAACGCTGATCTCAAGATACTGGGAACGCCGATTTCTAGATATTGGGGAAACGCTGATCTCAAGATACTGGGAACGCCGATTTCTAGATATTGGGGAAACGCTGATCTCAAGATACTGGGAACGCCGATTTCTAGATATTGGGGAAACGCTGATCTCAAGATACTGGGAACGCCGATTTCTAGATATTGGGGGCGCCGATTTCTATCAGGATGGGGGAGCCGATTTCTATCTTGATGTGGTGCCAATTTCTATCTAGATGGGGGCGCCGATTTCTAGATATTGGGGGCGCCAATGTCTATAGTAGAGGGCCTCAGAATTTAATATTGTGCGTTCGATTTCAACTCGAAGAAAACAAAGAAAAATCATTACCGATCGATGAAACTCACCCCGAAAGTCTGAAATGAAGTTTCGCGCAGAGAATCGAGGCGTTGTTGGTAATAACGTTGTTATAATCTTTTCGAACATTGAAGCGACAAACTAGTGAGTTTCACTTTAGGCTTGACAACGAACTTACTTGAATCTGAAATTTAAATTAACGATTAAACTCATTAAAAGGTTGTCTGTAGGGTTCAACATTTTTGGTCAGGTACCTGTTTTAATCAACTTACAATCTGAGAAATTTCAGTTGAGGACAGCGTTTCCATTTTCAAGTTGCGCTCGTGTGATATGAAATTATAAAGAGTCGAAAATTGGGTTTTTTGTAAGTAATTTTTGAGTCACTGCAGCCCAATTTGAGTCCCTGCAGCGCAGTTTGAGATAAGCGTACTGGGGCGGCACAACCACATGATAAGGTGCACAGAGAATTGTGAAATACTGTTATCAAAATTCTTCAGCACTAGCTTGTGGAGAGTGCTTAAGCACCAAAAACTAAGTACTGATGTAAGACTTAGCGAATGCATCCCTGAAGGCTTTCCCGTAGACTTTGCCAATGTTTGACTTTCATCCTCCATCGTGCGCGTTGACTTACCGGCTGGAAAGAAAATTGGCAATAGCGGGTTAAAGAGTTTAAAGTTTGCTTTGTTTAAACGGGAGACTGTGGAAAAAATACTTTGGGGGAAAACTCTTTAGATCCTTCTACCGCTGTGTATAAGTAGCTCGTACAGTAGAAGACTAAGGAGTACCGATATTGAGCGGAGCACTCACTGATTATGCAGCATGAGTATCGCGAAGGAGAATCCCCGAGGAACCCACGCTAACTATTTGACCTTGAATCACGCGACTATTTCGTGCCTTGCTAGTAATCATTTATGGCGGCGAAGAATCCTAGAGAAAACCACATTAAACTATGACCTCGAATCTGACCTTGAACCCATGGCCTTGAAACCGTATTTGACCTTGAACCTGTATTTGAACTTGAACCCATGCGCCTATCTCTTTCGACGAGAGAGACGAGAGTTCAAGTTCAAATACGGGTTTAAGGTGTCTTGCTACATAATCGATAATATTGCGACAGCTGACAAAGAATTCCTGAAGAAACCACACCTACTATTTGACCTTGAATCACGCGAATACCTCGTGCCTTGCTATATAATCGATACTTTTGCGACGGAAGACGGAGAATCCCCGAGGAAACTACAACTACCATTTGATCTTGAATCACGCGTCTATTTCGTGTCTTGCTATTACAGCATTGCGATGAAAAATCCTCTTAAAGCATATCAAAAATGCTAGTAAAATTGAAAAAAAGAGTCTCACCCCTCCGTGCCACCTGCAGGCGGTCTCGTGATTGGAATCGCAGTTGAAGACCCGCCTGCAGCGTTCGCAGCGTTTCATAGCGTCGCAGCTGTTCAAGCTGGCGACCGCGGTCAGGTGAGGCAGCGGCTGGCGTCGGGCGAAGCCTTGCACACCCATCCGCTCCAGGTGGCACAACTCGGTGCGCCGAAATTCCTGCATTGTTACTAGACTGTGCTCACGCAGTTGTCTGTTGAGACAATTCAAAGTTATTTTAACTCCAGAAATAATGAGTTACACAGTAAAATTTAAAATTTGGTGGCATCGTCAACTGAAGCTTACCTGTAGTGCTCCAGCACGTCCTTGTTGCACTGCTTCATGCACTGTTTTCTGGCCAATTTCAGCTCTAAATCGTGGCACCGAGCTTTCACCTGGTGCGCCATCAAGTCTTTGTTCAGCATCTGCTTCTTGCAGACTCGACATTCCACTCTAAATTGGATGATTGATTGGGAAGGGTTTTGGGCTATGGATTATGGCCTTTCTAAATATGGCTCATTCTATCCCATTCTACACGAGCTAGCATTCTGTTCCCTCAAGAATCTCTTTCAGTTGTGAGCCTAAAGTGATTCACAAGCATTTTCGACACAGTGCAATGTTGATCTCCAACTATCCTATCTCAAAGTCCTCACCAGTCTCACCACAAGTCTCACACCAACCCTACCCCGTCTCACCGCTTGAACGGGCACTCGGAGTCGTGCTGTTCAGCCAGCTCCCTTCTGTACACCTTGGCGCAGCCGGCATGGCCGCAAGCGACCTCCGTCTTGCCGCAGTTGGCGCCAAAATGGCGGCCAAGCTCGGACAGTCGCAGGCCAGTCGAGCCGCAGCGTTTCGGACAGGACAGGCGGAGGCTGGCCAGCTCAACCCGGATCCAGTTCGGCACGCCTTTACCATTGAGCAGCTGCTCAAGACTCGGATCTTCTCCAGAATTATCCAGCACGATTCGATCGTGACAACTCGGGCAGCGGAACAGTTTCTGCCGGCCGGTGGATTTTCTGAGCAGGCAGGTGCTGCAGACCAGGTGCTGACCGGAGCACGGCAGGCAGACCGGGCTCTCCAGAACGCAGCCGCAGGCTGAACACTTCACCTCGGATTTGATGGAGTCCGCATTTGGAAACAGAGTCAGCTTGTAGCCCATGGCTCAGAGCCTGACTGACCTGACGGCTCTGCGGCTGTCTGGCTCTCTCTTGAAAAGCTGTCTTTAAAAAACAGCACTATTGAAGTCTGTTTATACTGGCTCAGTGCGCGGATTGCTCACTCACACCCCTCTGACAGTATTATTGGGCAAGAGATGGAGAGCGAGGTAGACATGCAGCAGACACCTTGGAGAGAGAGGGAGAGAGAGAGAGACTAGCTAGATGAAATAGCAGTGCAGTGTGGCTTTGGCCGTGGCTTTGAACTATCTGGACTGGAAGTAGACCTGTACCCACATAAAAAATCCTGCCAACAAAAAAGGAGATGACATGCGAGAAAGGAAAATTAGATGAGATAAAAAGATAGAATAGAAAGAATGAAAGAAGAGAGGTAATGAAACGAAATAAGTAGATGAGATGAGATGAAATGAGATGAGATGCGATAAAATGAGATGAGAGGATGATAGGAAATGGTATTAAATGAGTGGATGAATGGATGAGAAGAGATGAGGAGAGGAGAGGAGAGGACAGGAGAGGAGAGGAAAGGAGAGGAGAGGAGAGGAGAGGAGAGGAGAGGAGAGGAGAGGAGAGGAGAGGAGAGGAGAGGAGAGGAGAGAAGAGGAGAGGAGAGGAGAAGAGAGGAGAGGAGGGAAGAGAAGAGGAGAGGAGAGGAGAGGAGAAGAGAGGAGAGAAGAGGAGAGGAGAGAAGAAGAGAGGAGAGGAGAGGAGAGGAGAGGAGAGGAGGGAAGAGAAGAGGAGAGGAGAGGAGAAGAGAGAAGAGGAGAGGAGAGGAGAGGAGAGGAGAGGAGAGGAGAGGAGAGGAGAGGAGAGCAGAGCAGAGGAAAGGAGAGCAGACGAGAGAAGAAGAGAAGAGAGGAGAAGACGGTAAAAAACAGCATTGCAGTGAATTTCTATTCAAAACTTTTCAACTTGTTATAAATGGTTGAGAATTTTTTCTACGGTACAATTACATTAGACGCTAAAGTAAGGGTCATGCGTCGTTTTGAAGTAGTTCATAAATCAGTAAAGGTGTCCCTCTAATTTCGTCAATTCCTCTTGTGTGGCAAATTTCGCAAGACTTGGCGTTGGGGTACAGACTTCTACGAGCTACTAGTCCAAATTTGTCAGATGTCCTTGGATAGAGTTTTGCGTGCTTATTAGAAACTGCATCTCCTCTACTCCATTATATTCTCAGTGCAGCAAAACCGCTTGGAGTCTACACTCCGATATGAATGCGGGGTTTTATTAATCTCTTTTTGAAAAGCAGGCCCCAAAGCTGTCAGCTCTAAGGCAAAAAATGGAAGAGTGGGCAGACAGAGAAGCTTGGAGGCTATTGAGGTGGATAGATCCATACCAATATGAGAAGCGCATGTTGTTCATAGCCTGCGCAAAATATTAGGCAGGCACAATGATAGTTAAAGACAGGGTAACGTCAAAATAGGTTTATTAAAAATTATATGAAGCTACATTGAACCTTTTTATAGAGCTAAGGCCTTTGTCCAGTGCAAGGCATTGTATCAGTCAGTGTGCCTGGGAAGTTAATAAATGCATTTTTATTATCCTACTTAATAATTGCTTCGGTGCGAAAGTGATAAGAGGGCCAAGGCAAAAAATAAACAGAGAGGAGAGGAGAGCAGAGGAGGTGAGGTGAGGTGAGAGGAGAGGAGAGGAGGTGAGGTGAGGTGAGGTGAGAGGAGAGGAAGGGAGAGGATGTAGAGAGGGGAGAGGGGAAGGCAGAGGAGAGAAGAGAGACGGTGTGTGGAGAGGAGAGTGCATGATATGGATGGCTATAATTCTTTGTACGCTCGTATATTTCTAAGAGTTCTGCAGTTGCCTAACTCTCATAAAAAGTATACAAAATTTAGCAATCTTTTATCACTCTACTGTAAGTAATACTAGTAAGATTTTATTTATATCTCAAGTCACGTAAATAGATGAACTCTCACGAATTTTTCTCTTTTTCTCTAATAATCAATCATGCATTATTCCGAATGTCACTAAAATTTATTCAATTCGACAACCTTATTCAAGAATTTCAATCCAATTATTCACAAAGCAGTTATTTCTATGCAACATGCATTATATTAATCAAAATCAGAAAAATGCAAAAAAATCAACGGACTCTGACTATTCGGCGCACTATTCTCTGGCTGAGCGCTGCACAGGACGCGTGAAGCTTGCGTTCCGGCATCCCTGCCCCGAGGGGACAAAAATGTAGAGGAGCGTTCCCTGATGCGCCCGCCCCCAGTATTGACTTCCTTCAAAAATACGAGTATCTATAGGTAAAAAAAGACAGGATGCGAATTTCGCGAGCGGCATATTTGGGGAAATTACAACCCCGCTTCCCCAGTTTCAAGCCGCGCTCTCGGCAAGCTGGGACTTTCTCTTTGAGTAGCAAATTGCACAGGCGGCCCAACTCCGCTGCTTCTTTGCAGCCGCGGGGCTCCCGGCCGCTCCCTGATCTCCTCCTCATTAGCGAATTCGGCCTGACTGAAGGAGACGCGGGATGAGAGACGAACTAACGGAGGATGACATGCAGGCTGTTGTTTTTGGGTGAGCTCGCAGGCAGGGGCTGCGACGGAATTCAGCGAGGGTTCAAGTAAACAAGTGAGAGGTAAGGATAGGAAGATAGGAGAGTTAAGAGAGGAAGGGACTGCGCAAGGGGGAGAGAGGAAGGAAAAGAGGAAGGAAGAAAAAAGGATAGAGAAAGGGAGAGAGGAAGGGAGAGAGGAAGGGAGAGAGGAAGGGAGAGAGGAAGGGAGAGAGGAAGGGAGAGAGGAAGAGAGAAAGGGAGAGAGGAAGGGAGAGAGGAAGGGAGGGAGGAAGGAAGGGAGGAAGGAAGAGAGGAAAGGAGAAAGGAAGAGAGGGAGGAAGGGAGGGAGGAAGGAAGGGAGGAAGGAAGAGAGGAAAGGAGAAAGGAAGAGAGGGAGGAAGGGAGGGAGGAAGGAAGGGAGGATGGGAGAGAGGAAAGGAGAAAGGAAGGGAGGGAGGAAGGGAGGGAGGAAGGGAGGGAGGAAGGGAGGGAGGAAGGAAGGGAGGAAGGAAGAGAGGAAAGGAGAAAGGAAGAGAGGGAGGAAGGGAGGGAGGAAGGAAGGGAGGATGGGAGAGAGGAAAGGAGAAAGGAAGGGAGGGAGGAAGGGAGGGAGGAAGGAAGGGAGGAAGGGAGAGAGGAAGGGAGAGAGGAAGGGAGGGAGGAAGGGAGGGAGGAAGGGAGGGAGGAAGGGAGGGAGGAAGGAAGGGAGGAAGGAAGAGAGGAAAGGAGAGAGGAAGGGAGGGAGGAAGGAAAGGGAGGAAGGGAGAGAGGAAGGGAGAGAGGAAGGGAACTGTAGTGTGAGTTAGGAAAACACACATCTAGCCAGTTATTATCTGCATATTATCTGCAAAAAACCAAATAATAACAGTCTGAATTGAGTTGGTATTTTTGCAGTTTTCTCCAAGACCGAAAGCCTGCCTTTCACAGGCAAACACTGAGCAACAGTCGCAGAACACAAAGAGTAATATTTAGCAGAGCACTGCACTAAAGAAGGCCCGAACAACCGACTTTCCCATCGTTTCGGCTGAAAATCTCTTTACCCTATTTCACAAGAGCCCCAGAGCTCTTTCTATTTGTTCAGCTCTTGCTTGCTGAAAACTGCAATATAATCGATGGGTTTTTACTGCAGAGCTGCGGGAAAAGCGAAATGAAAATGAAAAGGGAGTCGCTGAACTGAAGAAAAGGCTGAGACAGACTGACGACGGGGACAAGCATAGCGGATGCAAATTTCCTCAATTTGAGCAATTCTCGCTTTCTATGGGACAGGCAGAAGGAGAAAATCACGTTTAGGTGTAGGCTGCGAGTAAACAATGAATAGACTAAGTGTAGATAATGGCGTGACTGAGAGTAGACAATGGATAGACTGAGAGTAGACTGAGAGTAGAAAATGGGTAGACTGAGAGTAGACAATGGGCAGACTGAGAGTAGACAATGGGTAGTCTTGGACTAGACAATGGGCAGACTGAAAGTAGACACTGGATAGACTGAGATTAGACAATGGATAGACTGAGAGTAGAGAATGGATAGACTGAGAGTAGACACTGGATAGACTGAGAGTAGAGAATGGATAGACTGAGAGTAGACACTAGACAGACTGATATTAGACAATGGGTAGTCTGGGACTAGACAATGGGCAGACTGAGAGTAGACAATGGGCAGACTGAGAGTAGACACTGGATAGACTGAGAGTAGAGAATGGATAGACTGAGATTAGACAAATGGGTAGTCTGGGACTAGACAATGGGCAGACTGAGAGTAGACAATGGGCAGACTGAGAGTAGACACTGCATAGACTGAGAGTAGACACTGGATAGACTGAGAGTAGACACTGGATAGACTGAGGGTAGACACTGGATAGACTGAGAGTAGACACTGGACAGACTGAGAGTAGACACTGGATAGACTGAGAGTAGACACTGTATAGACTGAAAATACTAGCTGTAAAATAATCTATATAGAATATAATCGATATGTATAGGTGGGAGTATAGAATATGTAGGCTGATTGTTATTAGTAGACAATGTGTAGAATTGGAGTACATCATTGGTAGATTGATCAATTTAAAGGGTAGACATTGAGTTGAAATGACACATTGAGTTTATTTAGTAGGAGCTCCTTAATATCGTTATTTTCAAACAAAATTCAAACAGTGAAGAACAGTTTTTTTAGCGAAGCATTTCATCTTTAAACGATGAACTTAGCACTTTTATTATTTTATCATACTTTTGTTTTCAAAGCAACAGCTGACTTCTTCTTCACTGCCTAAAGAGACGGTGCAGGCAAGACGATCGATGGAAATTGCACAGTGCAAATCAGATCAGCGCGGACGAATCACAAATTCTACTTGATATAATAATAATAATTAATTCAATTGATTACGCACACCTGCCCTAATGGGTAGATGTGCAACCGACACAGCTAACAGCTGGGTGAACTGAAGCGGGTCGAGAATCGAACCCCCGACCTTTCAGTCGTGAGTCCGACGCTCTAACCACCTGGCTACAACCCCAAATTAGCTTTATAAAGCACGAGTATACAATTAGTGACTAATTAAGCTTAAGTAGTGACTTAGAAAAGTAAACAAACAGCGAGTAAGAATACAAGACAGGGACTTCAGACACACCAGCATTGAAGGAACCCGAAACCAGCCAGTGCAAACTCAAAATCATATTTTCCCGGCTATGCATAGGAACTACTTGATAAAAATGACGAGACTCAAAGAGAATTATAACATGAAAGATGTTATTAACTAAAGCGAGCATTATGGAAACAAAAAAACAGAACCTAACATTGCGGTACAACTGAGAAAGAAGCCAATTTACCTGACTGCTTAGGTGATGTCCTACTTGAAGAACTTTAATTAATTAACGAATAAGGGTTTAGCTAAGAAATAAAATAGAGCACATCATTACTTCTACTGAGAAACTGTAATTTTAGTTACTGTCAATTTTAGTACGGTGGGACCAATAAAGTAACGGAGTATCGAACTATAAGTCGAGTACGGCGGAACCTTGAAAATATCTTATAGGCTGTTGCAAGCGAACAACAGAAACAGTTTCATCGGCATCCACAGTCTGCTATATCAATTGAGTCTGGAGCTATCTTCATAACTCCCTGAGACTGGTCAGTCTCTCAGGTCCGGGACAGACTCCAGGCTGCCAAATATGGTGGCGAGCTGCTGCTGGTAGGTGTCGATTGACCGCCGCATGATGTCCAGGCACGGCCCGAGCAGGCGTTCGAACGAACCAACGTCCAGCACGGCGACTTTGCATCGACCGCCGCAGGCGTAGACGCTGGCGGCTCGAGGCTGTTTAGTCAGCAGGGCCAGCTCGCCGAAGTAGCCGCCTTTGCCAAGCCGCGAGATCTCCACCTCCTCGCCGCCGTCCCCGCGACGGCAAGTGATTCGAACTTCGCCATCTTCAACGAAGAACATCTCGTTGCCAAGTTCACCTTGGGCGATGATTCTCTCGCCGTCGGCGCAGCTTTTCGATTTAAGAGCGTCCGCTACGCTCATCCGCTCGTACGGAGCGAGCTGCTTGAGCAGGGGCACCGATTCCAGCAGAGTCTCGTACATGACGCGCTTCTGGAAGGCCTTCTTTAGCACTAGACGCCGGAAGGTGTCCCGGTCCATGGCCCACAGGCTGCCCGGCTCGGCGCAGACGATGGTGGCCGCGCGTGGCGCGTTGTACATCAGAGCGAGCTCGCCGAAGGAGCCCTGCGGGGATGTGCATTTGGTTATCAACTTGATCATGGCGCCACTATATCGCTATATCGATTTCAAGCCTGGCGGGTGCTAAAGGCACGCAGCCATCGAGCAGTAGCTTGTGCGATCACACACGACTTGGACACAAAATATTGTGTTGCTCTGTAAACTTCTTTATAGAAGTATGTATTTTTAATGATTTGATTTGATGATGGTTTTGATTATGAATATGATTTGATGGCACAAGAGGGAATAGGACTCGACTGCGCAACTAACTAACTTGGTAACCAACTCTTGCTTGGTTAACTAACTAGCTAGCTAGCTAACTAACTAACTAACTAACTAACTAACTAACTAACTAACTAACTAACTAACTAACTAACTAACTAACTAACTAACTAACTAACTAACTAACCAACTAACTAACTAACCAACTAACTAACTAACTAACTAACTAACTAACTAACTAACTAACTAACCAACTAACTAACTAACTAACTAACTAACTAACTAACTAACTAACTAGCTAACTAACTAACTAACTAACTAACTAACTAACTAACTAACCAACTAACTAACTAACTAACTAACTAACTAACTAACTAACTAACTAGCTAACTAACTAACTAACTAACTAACTAACTAACTAACTAACTAACTAACTAACTAACTAACTAACTAACTAACTAACTAACTAACTAACTAACTAACTAACTAACTAACTAACTAACTAACTAACTAACTAACTAACTAACTAACTAACTAATTAACTAACTAACTAGCTAGCTAACTAACTAACTAACTAACTAACTAACTAATTAACTAACTAACTAGCTGGCTAACTAATTAACTAACTAACTAACTAACTAATTAACTAGCTAGCTAACAAACTAACTAACTTACTAACTAACTAGCTAACTAACTAATTAACTAACTAACTAGCTAGCTAACTAACTAACTAACTAACTAACTAACTAACTAACTAACTAACTAACTAACTAACTAACTAACTAACTAACTAACTAACTAACTAACTAACTAACTAACTAACTAACTAACTAACTAACTAATTAACTAACTAACTAACTAACTAATTAACTAACTAACTAGCTAGCTAGCTAGCTAGCTAACAAACTAACTAACTTACTAACTAACTAGCTAACTAACAAGACTATATGTAACCCCCGCACTGTAAATCAGCTGAGACGTCAGGCCTCACCTGGTTATTGTACTGCCCAACTTTAGTGTCCTTCCCGTCGATCAGCACGTAGATGTCGTACACCCCGGACTCGATCACGTAGAAATTGTCGCCGTCCTCGCCCTGAGTGATGATCCGGTCGCCAGGCTCGCTGCGCCGTTCGAACATGGCGTTGATGACGTCACGCTTCTGGTCCTCGTCGAGGCACTGGAACAGCACAATGTGAGACACGGCCTGGTTGAGCCGACGTCGCTGCTCGTCGGACTTCGGGTGCGTCACAATGGGCCTGGCCGCATCGGCCGGGTCCTCCTTCTCCGGGTCGAAGCTCTCGCCGGCCACCGCCACCCGGCGAGTGCCGCGACGAGGCGGAGGCGCCGTAATCGGCGGCTCGTCTTCGTCGACGTCTTTCGGTGACATCGGCGTCTCCGAGTCCTGTTGCTCCTTCTCGGCTGGCGGCGCCAAGGAGGCTTCAACTGGTTTCTGGCTGGACATTCGGCCTATTCGCAATCTGGTGAAATATTCGATCGCAAATTCTACAGCATCGTCGGGCGATTGGCGCAGGACGGCAACGGCGAAGTCCTGCAGGAGTTCGCGAAATCCGGCCGGCACTTGGGGCTGTCGACGAGTGGCAGCAGAGGGCCTGGAGTCAGCTGAGCTGCTCATGGCTCTCTCACCAGCTGCTATGGGATTTATACCCGCGCGCACACAACAGGGGAACCGGTCTGCCCTTCTGGCACACTCCGCACACACGCTTAACCGGGGGGGGGGGGGGCGGAACTTGGGGGTGGCTGGCGGGGATTAGGCGGGAATGAGACCCTAGCTGAGCCTGAGAGAGAGAGATTTTTCGGGGGACTGGAGTCCGGGCAGAAAATCGATTGGTATTCTTCTGCGCGAGTAGAGTGGCTTGGCTTTAGACTCTCTTCTTCTTCCTCTCTCCTCCCCTTTTGCCGCTCTGTTTCTTTTCCTCGCTTTCTATTTTCCTTGTGGGCAGTTTAGCGACCTAAGTAAATTGGTTCGGCAGTCAGTAGCAGCAGTATGGAGTTCTTCTAGTCAGCCAGTGTGCTCTCCCGGGGGGAGCAGATTGAATATTGCAATACGCCGAGTGGCTTCCGCGAATCCTTCCTAAAGGGATTATAAAGGCTTGCTTGGCTTGCTTTCTTTTTAAAAAGGAGGCAGCAGAGACTGTCGGAATCGAGCTGAAAGGGGAGGTGAGGAGTGCTCCGAGTTGCTCCAGGGAAAGGGGACGGACGACAAGCCCGGGAGCGCTGGATAGTTGGGTGCGATGAGCGAAGGGGGGCAGACGGCGAGTGAGAGCGCGAGTGAGGAAGATTGAATGACAAGGTCGTCTTGGGGGGGGTAGAGATGCGAGAGCAGATCGGATCAAACAGTTGCTGGTGGGACGGTTCGCGCGGACAAAGCAGCAGCATTGACAGAAGCTGAATGGCTAGTAGGGGAAAGAGAAACTAGTGTCAGTGAAAGTCAGACCTGATTTGGCCCGAGGCTGACTAGGACAGGTAGAAAAGAGACTCGGCTCAGTTCGGAGTTCGAGAGTGGACTGAGGACCTGACCGGCAACAGTGAGGCTGACTATTCACAAGCCTCTAGCTACTACTAGAATTGTGAGGCTGACAATTCACAAGCCGCTACTAGCTATTATTAGAATTGTGAGGCTGACAATTCACAAGCCGCTACTAGCTATTAGAATTGTGAGGCTGACAATTCACAAGCCGCTACTAGCTATTATTAGAATTGTGAGGCTGACAATTCACAAGCCGCTACTAGCTATTATTAAAATTGTGAGGCTGACAATTCACAAGCCGCTACTAGCTATTAGAATTGTGAGGCTGACAATTCACAAGCCGCTACTAGCTATTAGAATTGTGAGGCTGACAATTCACAAGCCGCTACTAGCTATTATTAGAATTGTGAGGCTGACAATTCACAAGCCGCTACTAGCTATTATTAGAATTGTGAGGCTGACAATTCACAAGCCGCTACTAGCTATTATTAGAATTGTGAGGCTGACAATTCACAAGCCGCTATTAGCTATTAGAATTGTGAGGCTGACTATTCACAAGCAGCTATTAGCTATTAGAATTGTGAGGCTGACAATTCACAAGCCGCTATTAGCTATTAGAATTGTGAGGCTGACTATTCACAAGCCGCTCTTAGCAATTAGAATTGTGAGGCTGACAATTCACAAGCCGCTATTAGCTATTACAATTGTGAGGCTGACTATTCACAAGCCGCTCTTAGCTATTAGAATTGTGAGGCTGACTATTCACAAGCCGCTACTAGCTATTATTAAAATTGTGAGGCTGACAATTCACAAGCCGCTACTAGCTATTATTAGAATTGTGAGGCTGACAATTCACAAGCCGCTACTAGCTATTATTAAAATTGTGAGGCTGACAATTCACAAGCCGCTACTAGCTATTAAAATTGTGAGGCTGACAATTCACAAGCTGCTATTAGCTATTAGAATTGTGAGGCTGACAATTCACAAGCCGCTACTAGCTATTAGAATTGTGAGGCTGACAATTCACAAGCCGCTACTAGCTATTAAAATTGTGAGGCTGACAATTCACAAGCCGCTACTAGCTATTAGAATTGTGAGGCTGACAATTCACAAGCCGCTATTAGCTATTAGAATTGTGAGGCTGACTATTCACAAGCAGCTATTAGCTATTAGAATTGTGAGGCTGACAATTCACAAGCCGCTATTAGCTATTAGAATTGTGAGGCTGACTATTCACAAGCAGCTATTAGCTATTAAAATTGTGAGGCTGACTATTCACAAGCCGCTCTTAGCTATTAGAATTGTGAGGCTGACAATTCACAAGCCGCTATTAGCTATTAGAATTGTGAGGCTGACTATTCACAAGCCGCTCTTAGCTATTAGAATTGTGAGGCTGACAATTCACAAGCCGCTATTAGCTATTAGAATTGTGAGGCTGACTATTCACAAGCAGCTATTAGCTATTAGAATTGTGAGGCTGACAATTCACAAGCCGCTATTAGCTATTAGAATTGTGAGGCTGACTATTCACAAGCAGCTATTAGCTATTAAAATTGTGAGGCTGACTATTCACAAGCCGCTCTTAGCTATTAGAATTGTGAGGCTGACAATTCACAAGCCGCTATTAGCTATTAGAATTGTGAGGCTGACTATTCACAAGCCGCTCTTAGCTATTAGAATTGTGAGGCTGACTATTCACAAGCCGCTATTAGCTATTAGAATTGTGAGGCTGACTATTCACAAGCCGCTATTAGCTATTAGAATCGAAAATAACGCTGCGCTATCTCGCAAATTAACAGACTGAATTGATCCGAAACATGCAGAAAACTATTTATTTGTCAGACAAGAAAGCTAGCAAGCAGCTCTATCCTACAAAGATTTTATTAACATTCCAAGTTGCAGTTGGCAAGTAGATATTTGTTACTTCTGTGCATGCAGTAGTCTATTTTTGTTAAGGAATTAGGCAGAAAAACATGCGCCAAATATTGAACCATTTATTAAGGGTGACACGATGATTTTAGTTCGAAGATACACCCAATCCGACTCTTGCTGACACCCCAATCCGACTCTTGCTGACACCAGATTCGAATCTTGCTGACACCCAATCCGACTCTTGCTGACACCCCAATCCGACTCTTGCTGACACCCCAATCCGACTCTTGCTGACACCCCAATCCGACTCTTGCTGACACCCCAATCCGACTCTTGCTGACACCCCAATCCGACTCTTGCTGACACCCCAATCCGACTCTTGCTGACACCCCAATCCGACTCTTGCTGACACACCAATCCGACTCTTGCTGACACCCGATCCGACTCTTGCTGACACCCCAATCCGACTCTTGCTGACACCCCAATCCGACTCTTGCTGACACCCCAATCCGACTCTTGCTGACACCCCAATCCGACTCTTGCTGACACCCCAATCCGACTCTTGCTGACACCCCAATCCGACTCTTGCTGACACCCCAATCCGACTCTTGCTGACACCCCAATCCGACTCTTGCTGACACCCCAATCCGACTCTTGCTGACACCCAATCCGACTCTTGCTGACACCCCAATCCGACTCTTGCTGACACCCCAATCCGACTCTTGCTGACACCCCAATCCGACTCTTGCTGACACCCCAATCCGACTCTTGCTGACACCCCAATCCGACTCTTGCTGACACCCCAATCCGACTCTTGCTGACACCCGATCCGACTCTTGCTGACACCCCAATCCGACTCTTGCTGACACCCCAATCCGACTCTTGCTGACACCCAATCCGACTCTTGCTGACACCCCATTCGACTCTTGCTGACACCCAATTCGATTCTTGCTGACAACCAATTCGATTCTTGCTGACACCCCAATCCGACTCTTGCTGACACCCCATTCGACTCTTGCTGACACCCAATCCGACTCTTGCTGACACCCCATTCGACTCTTGCTGACACCCAATTCGATTCTTGCTGACACCCAATCCGACTCTTGCTGACACCCCAATCTGACTCTTGCTGACACCCAATCCGACTCTTGCTGACACCCAATCCGACTCTTGCTGACACCCCATTCGACTCTTGCTGACACCCAATTCGATTCTTGCTGACACCCAATTCGATTCTTGCTGACACCCCAATCCGACTCTTGCTGACACCCCATTCGACTCTTGCTGACACCCAATCCGACTCTTGCTGACACCCCAATCCGACTCTTGCTGACACCCAATCCGACTCTTGCTGACACCCAATCCGACTCTTGCTGACACCCCATTCGACTCTTGCTGACACCCAATTCGATTCTTGCTGACACCCAATTCGATTCTTGCTGACACCCCAATCCGACTCTTGCTGACACCCCATTCGACTCTTGCTGACACCCAATCCGACTCTTGCTGACACCCCATTCGACTCTTGCTGACACCCAATTCGATTCTTGCTGACACCCCATTCGACTCTTGCTGACACCCAATCCGACTCTTGCTGACACCCCAATCCGACTCTTGCTGACACCCAATCTGACTCTTGCTGACACCCAATTCGATTCTTGCTGACACCCAATCCGACTCTTGCTGACACCCCAATCCAACTCTTGCTGACACCCAATCCGACTCTAGCTGACACCCCAATCCAACTCTTTCTGACACCCAAATCCGACTCTTGCTGACACCCCATTCGACTCTTGCTGACACCCAATCCGACTCTTTCTGACACCCAATTCGATTCTGCTGACACCCCATTCGACTCTTGCTGACACCCAATTCGATTCTTGCTGACACCCATTCGACTCTTGCTGACACCCAATCCGACTTTTGCTGACACCCCAATCCGACTCTTGCTGACACCCAATCTGACTCTTGCTGACACCCAATTCGATTCTTGCTGACACCCCAATCCGATTCTTGCTGACACTCATCTATCCAACCCCTGACTCCCCAATTCCGACTCACCCAAACACCCAAACCGAGAAAAAGCCAATTAAGTAAAACGCCCGTATGTACACAGAGCAAACAATTAGCATGGATGGCATAAATGATATGAACTCCTATAATCGTGTCTCTCAGACATCACATAAATTTAGTACTATCTGACCGCACAAATTAACTAAGTGTAGATTGAGTCGGATTTACTAGAAAAATACGACAGCTACGGGCGGGCAAATATCTGCCATGACCATGCAGTTTAGATTGGCAGCTCAGTAAAATCCAGCTATGCGGGTGTAGACAGGATTAAATATGCAAGCTGTGCAGCTGTTTTGCCTCGCGCGCACTGAACAGGCCTGTCAGCTATGAGTATAAGATTGGAGCGAAGCGCTGTCGATTGCTTTGCTTGGTGGAATAAAAATATGGAATTATTTATAATGCCATTTGTATGCACTACAGCTTCATATATGTCCTTAACGGCCCAACTTCTTCCAGCTTAGTTTAGCCATTGGCAGCTCGAATGTGCATGCCCAATAATTCAACAATATTCGGTTTGAAAAATCAGTCGTGCGATTTTAGTTCAAGAGGGCCAACCGACCTAAAAGCATATAGATGCCTGAAAATCAGAAAGTTACGGGGCGTCATATCTACGACATATAATTTCCTACACTTCATATCTCCGACACTATATCTTCGACAGCTCATATCTCCGATACTTCATATCTCCGACACTATATCTTCGACAGCTCATATCTCCGATATTTCATATCTCCGATTACTTCATATGTCCGACACTATATCTTCGACAGCTCATATCTCCGATACTTCATATCTCCGATTACTTCATATCTCCGATTACTTCATATCTCCGACACTATATCTCCGACACTATATCTTCGACAGCTCATATCTCCGATACTTCATATCTCCGACAGCTCATATCTCCGACACTATATCTTCGACAGCTCATATCTCCGATACTTCATATCTCCGATTACTTCATATCTCCGATTACTTCATATCTCCGACACTATATCTCCGACACTATATCTTCGACAGCTCATATCTCCGATACTTCATATCTCCGACAGCTCATATCTCCGACACTATATCTTCGACAGCTCATATCTCCGATACTTCATATCTCCGACACTATATCTTCGACAGCTCCTATCTCCGATACTTCATATCTCCGATTATTTCATATCTCCGATTACTTCATATCTCCGACACTATATCTTCGACAGCTCATATCTCCGATACTTCATATCTCCGATTACTTCATATCTCCGACACTATATCTCCGACACTATATCTTCGACAGCTCATATCTCCGATACTTCATATCTCCGATACTTCATATCTCCGACACTATATCTTCGACAGCTCATATCTCCGATACTTCATATCTCCGATTACTTCATATGTCTGACACTATATCTTCGACAGCTCATATCTCTGACAGCTCATTTCTCTGATACTTCATATCTTCGACAGCTCATATCTCCGACACTATATCTTCGACAGCTCATATCTCCGATACTTCATATCTCCGATTACTTCATATCTCCGACACTATATCTCCGACAGCTCATATCTCCGATACTTCATATCTCCGATTACTTCATATCTCCGATTACTTCATATGTCTGACACTATATCTTCGACAGCTCATGTCTCTGACAGCTCATATCTCTGACACTTCATATCTTCGACAGCTCATATCTCCGACAGCTCATATCTCTGACACTATATCTCCGACAGCTCATATCTCTGATACTTCATATCTTCGACAGCTCATATCTCCGACACTATATCTCCGACAGCTCATATCTCCGACACTATATCTTCGACAGCTCATATCTCCGATACTTCATATCTCCGACACTATATCTTCGACAGCTCATATCTCCGATACTTAATATCTTCGACAGCTCATATCTCCGACACTATAACTTCGACAGCTCATATCTCCGACAGATCGTAGCTCCGACGCTTCATATCTCAGACACTCCATACCTCCGACAGCTCTCATCTCTGACAGCTCGTATCTTCGACACTCCATACCTCTGACACTTCGTATCTCAGACGCCTCATATCTCCGACAAGCTAAACACAAAACCTAACGGAGATACATGTATGAAGTCCGTTGCCAAGTTTGTCAGATATGAGGTGTCAGATCTGAGGCGTCGGAGATACCAAGTGTCGGAGGTATGATGTGTCGGAGTTGTATTTTGACGGCACAATTGAATGCTGACTTGACACGCTGGCACACCCTACTACATGTAGCATAATGCACATATAAAACAATTATAAGATGCAACGCCCGCTCAAAATTGATGTCGTCATTTGCCAAGTGGCAGAGCAAGAACAAACATAGCATTAAAAATGCAAAAGCACATTTATTTGCATATCGACAGTCTATACTGTATGCGATTGGTACACAGATGCCCGGGACTGGGTGAGCATTCAAATGTGTTCGCAATAAACCGACACAGATGCTACTTTACTACGGGTCAAGATGCTCCAAAGCGGCCTGCACTGATTATGCGTACATTATGCGGATCATAGGGAAAAAGATAAAAACAATTAGAAGGGAAGAATCGGAAGAAAAATGGTGGGAAAAGTTGAGAGAAATGAGAAAGAGGAAGGAGGGGAGTGGAGGGGGAGAGAGGATATAGAGGGGAGGAGAGGGGGAGGGAGGGGACGAGAGGGGAGGAGAGGGGAGAGAGGATATAGATAGGAGGAGAGAGGGAGAGATGTTAGACTCTAGATGGGGGAGAGAGGGAGAGGGAGGATAAAGAGGAAAGGAGAGAGGGAGAGAGGATATAGAGAGAAGGAAAGGAGAGAGGATATAGAGAGAAGGAAAGGAGAGAGGATATAGAGGGGAGGAGAAGGAGAGGGAGGGGAGGAGAGGATATAGAGGGGAGAAAGTGCAGAGGGCAAGAAGGGACGAAGATAAATAAATAGAACAAAGGAGAGAGGTGAGCAGAAGCAGGCGAGGAAGACAAGAAAAGTAGGAAAAGCTGGAAGAAGCCGATGCTGTGGAAGCAGCAGACTGCCAGTACACTATCGCACCAGTTTACTGAGATTGGCAAACCCGGAGCCAACGCAGGTGCACAGCACTTTGTCGCCGCCCAGTCCGTCGTCGCCAGCCGGTCGCGATTGCAATCGAAACGTGACGCCAAGAAACTGGCGCAACAGTCGCAGCAAGCGGACACTGTGCGGAGTCAATGGGCCAGTTAGCAATCTGCTGGCATCCCGATCGCACAGGGCCATCAAAGCCAAGGCCAGCGGTTGACTAATTGAGTCAACGCAGCCGCCGCGATAGATCTGAAATTTGTGCAACTCTACTTACAGTAGAAGTATAGGCAAAACCTGAAATCGAAAAGATGAATTCTATAAAACTGAAACCATCCATACTTATGCCAATACATTGTTAATTAAAAAGCGGAAAGGAGCGAGACTTTCAAAAGCTCATTATTTAGAGGACGGCATGCGTGATTTTTTTACGAATACTACTGCTACTACTGCTACTTCTGTAATCTACACATGCCAATCTACTACTCCCATTATACTACTACTAATACTACTACTGCAAATAATGCTCTTAGCAACCGAAATTGCAGATACTAATTGATTACACCTGCCAGACGTGCAGCCCGACAGCTCAGCCGCAGCTATTGCGCGGCGCATTTGAAGCTGCGTACGGCTGTTCAGTCCAAGGACTGGGCGGGTCGCCACACACACCTCATTACCCAGCTAATAAATTT
>NIVC01000075.1:195759-277968 GCA_002269645.1 Macrostomum lignano | reverse complement strand
GACTTTGCATCGACCGCCCGCAGGCGTAGACGCTGGCGGCTCGAGGCTGTTTAGTCAGCAGGGCCAGCTCGCCGAAGTAGCCGCCTTTTGCCAAGCCGCGAGATCCACCATCCTCGCCGCCGTCCCGCGACGGCAAGTGATTCGAACTTCGCCATCTTCAACGAAGAACATCTCGTTGCCCAAGTTCACCTTGGGCGATGATTCTCTCGCGTCGGCGCAGCTTTTCGATTTAAGAGGCGTCCGCTACGCTCATCCGCCTCGTACGGAGCGAGCTGCTTGAGCAGGGGCACCGATTCCAGCAGAGTCTCGTACATGACGCGCTTCTGGAAGGCCTTCTTCAGCACTAGACGCCGGAAGGTGTCCCGGTCCATGGCCCACAGGCTGCCCGGCTCGGCGCAGACAATGGTGGCCGCGCGTGGCGCGTTGTACATCAGAGCGAGCTCGCGAAGGAGCCCTGGGGGATGTGCATTAGGTTATCAACTTGATCATGGCGCCACTATATCGCTATATCGATTTCAAGCCTGGCGCGGTGCTAAAGGCACGCAGCCATCGAGCAGTAGCTTGTGCGATCACACACGACTTGGACACAAAATATTGTGTTGCTCTGTAAACTTCTTTATAGAAGTATGTATTTTTAATGATTTGATTTGATGATGGTTTTGTTTATGAATATGATTTGATGGCACAAGAGGGAATAGGACTCGACTGCGCAACTAACTAACTTGGTAACCAACTCTTGCTTGGTTAACTAACTAGCTAGCTAGCTAACTAACTAACTAACTAACTAACTAACTAACTAACTAACTAACTAACTAACTAACTAACTAATTAACTAACTAACTAGCTAGCTAACTAACTAACTAACTAACTAACTAACTAATTAACTAACTAACTAGCTGGCTAACTAATTAACTAACTAACTAACTAACTAATTAACTAGCTAGCTAACAAACTAACTAACTTACTAACTAACTAGCTAACTAACTAATTAACTAACTAACTAGCTAGCTAACTAACTAACTAACTAACTAACTAACTAACTAACTAACTAACTAACTAACTAACTAACTAACTAACTAACTAACTAACTAACTAACTAACTAACTAACTAACTAACTAACTAACTAACTAACTAACTAACTAACTAATTAACTAACTAACTAACTAACTAATTAACTAACTAACTAACTAACTAATTAACTAACTAACTAGCTAGCTAATTAACTAGCTAGCTAACAAACTAACTAACTTACTAACTAACTAGCTAACTAACTAATTAACTAACTAACTAGCTAGCTAACTAACTAACTAACTAACTAACTAACTAACTAACTAACTAACTAACTAACTAACTAACTAACTAACTAACTAACTAACTAACTAACTAACTAACTAACTAACTAACTAACTAACTAACTAACTAACTAACTAACTAACTAACTAACTAACTAACTAACTAATTAACTAACTAACTAACTAACTAATTAACTAACTAACTAGCTAGCTAGCTAGCTAGCTAACAAACTAACTAACTTACTAACTAACTAGCTAACTAACAAGACTATATGTAACCCCGCACTGTAAATCAGCTGAGACGTCAGGCCTCACCTGGTTATTGTACTGCCCAACTTTAGTGTCCTTCCCGTCGATCAGCACGTAGATGTCGTACACCCCGGACTCGATCACGTAGAAATTATCGCCGTCCTCGCCCTGAGTGATGATCCGGTCGCCAGGCTCGCTGCGCCGTTCGAACATGGCGTTGATGACGTCACGC
Source organism: Macrostomum lignano (assembly GCA_002269645.1). Lineage (NCBI taxonomy): Eukaryota > Metazoa > Platyhelminthes > Macrostomidae > Macrostomum > Macrostomum lignano. The sequence continues at coordinate 276,194 of NIVC01000075.1, read as the reverse complement.
TTCTGGTCCTCGTCGAGGCACTGGAACAGCACAATGTGAGACACGGCCTGGTTGAGCCGACGTCGCTGCTCGTCGGACTTCGGGTGCGTCACAATGGGCCTGGCCGCATCGGCCGGGTCCTCCTTCTCCGGTCGAAGCTCTCGCCGGCCACCGCCACCCGGCGAGTGCCGCGACGAGGCGGAGGCGCCGTAATCGGCGGCTCGTCTTCGTCGACGTCTTTCGGTGACATCGGCGTCTCCGAGTCCTGTTGCTCCTTCTCGGCTGGCGGCGCCAAGGAGCTTCAACTGGTTTCTGGCTGGACATTCGGCCTATTCGCAATCTGGTGAAATATTCGATCGCAAATTCTACAGCATCGTCGGGCGATTGGCGCAGGACGGCAACGGCGAAGTCCTGCAGGAGTTCGCGAAATCCGGCCGGCACTTGGGCTGTCGACGAGTGGCAGCAGAGGGCCTGGAGTCAGCTGAGCTGCTCATGGCTCTCTCACCAGCTGCTATGGGATTTATACCGCGCGCACACAACAGGGGAACCGGTCTGCCCTTCTGGCACACTCCGCACACACGCTTAACCGGGGGGGGGGGGGCGGAACTTGGGGGTGGCTGGCGGGGATTAGGCGGGAATGAGACCCTAGCTGAGCCTGAGAGAGAGAGATTTTTCGGGGACTGGAGTCCGGGCAGAAAATCGATTGGTATTCTTCTGCGCGAGTAGAGTGGCTTGGCTTTAGACTCTCTTCTTCTTCCTCTCTCCTCCCCTTTTGCCGCTCTGTTTCTTTTCCTCGCTTTCTATTTTCCTTGTGGGCAGTTTAGCGACCTAAGTAAATTGGTTCGGCAGTCAGTAGCAGCAGTATGGAGTTCTTCTAGTCAGCCAGTGTGCTCTCCGGGGGAGCAGATTGAATATTGCAATACGCCGAGTGGCTTCCGCGAATCCTTCCTAAAGGGATTATAAAGGCTTGCTTGGCTTGCTTTCTTTTTAAAAAGGAGGCAGCAGAGACTGTCGGAATCGAGCTGAAAGGGGAGGTGAGGAGTGCTCCGAGTTGCTCCAGGGAAAGGGGACGGACGACAAGCCCGGGAGCGCTGGATAGTTGGGTGCGATGAGCGAAGGGGGGCAGACGGCGAGTGAGAGCGCGAGTGAGGAAGATTGAATGACAAGGTCGTCTTGGGGGGGGGGTAGAGATGCGAGAGCAGATCGGATCAAACAGTTGCTGGTGGGACGGTTCGCGCGGACAAAGCAGCAGCATTGACAGAAGCTGAATGGCTAGTAGGGGAAAGAGAAACTAGTGTCAGTGAAAGTCAGACCTGATTTGGCCCGAGGCTGACTAGGACAGGTAGAAAAGAGACTCGGCTCAGTTCGGAGTTCGAGAGTGGACTGAGGACCTGACCGGCAACAGTGAGGCTGACTATTCACAAGCCTCTAGCTACTACTAGAATTGTGAGGCTGACAATTCACAAGCCGCTACTAGCTATTATTAGAATTGTGAGGCTGACAATTCACAAGCCGCTACTAGCGATTAGAATTGTGAGGCTGACAATTCACAAGCCGCTACTAGCTATTATTAGAATTGTGAGGCTGACAATTCACAAGCCGCTACTAGCTATTATTAAAATTGTGAGGCTGACAATTCACAAGCCGCTACTAGCTATTAGAATTGTGAGGCTGACAATTCACAAGCCGCTACTAGCTATTATTAGAATTGTGAGGCTGACAATTCACAAGCCGCTACTAGCTATTATTAGAATTGTGAGGCTGAAAATTCACAAGCCGCTACTAGCTATTATTAGAATTGTGAGGCTGACAATTCACAAGCCGCTACTAGCTATTAAAATTGTGAGGCTGACAATTCACAAGCCGCTATTAGCTATTAGAATTGTGAGGCTGACAATTCACAAGCCGCTACTAGCTATTAGAATTGTGAGGCTGACAATTCACAAGCCGCTACTAGCTATTAGAATTGTGAGGCTGACAATTCACAAGCCGCTATTAGCTATTAGAATTGTGAGGCTGACAATTCACAAGCCGCTATTAGCTATTAGAATTGTGAGGCTGACTATTCACAAGCCGCTCTTAGCTATTAGAATTGTGAGGCTGACTATTCACAAGCCGCTATTAGCTATTAGAATTGTGAGGCTGACTATTCACAAGCCGCTCTTAGCTATTAGAATTGTGAGGCTGACTATTCACAAGCCGCTACTAGCTATTATTAAAATTGTGAGGCTGACAATTCACAAGCCGCTACTAGCTATTATTAGAATTGTGAGGCTGACAATTCACAAGCCGCTACTAGCTATTATTAAAATTGTGAGGCTGACAATTCACAAGCCGCTACTAGCTATTAAATTGTGAGGCTGACAATTCACAAGCCGCTATTAGCTATTAGAATTGTGAGGCTGACAATTCACAAGCCGCTACTAGCTATTAGAATTGTGAGGCTGACAATTCACAAGCCGCTACTAGCTATTAGAATTGTGAGGCTGACTATTCACAAGCAGCTATTAGCTATTAGAATTGTGAGGCTGACAATTCACAAGCCGCTATTAGCTATTAGAATTGTGAGGCTGACTATTCACAAGCCGCTATTAGCTATTAAAATTGTGAGGCTGACAATTCACAAGCCGCTCTTAGCTATTAGAATTGTGAGGCTGACAATTCACAAGCCGCTATTAGCTATTAGAATTGTGAGGCTGACTATTCACAAGCCGCTCTTAGCTATTAGAATTGTGAGGCTGACTATTCACAAGCCGCTATTAGCTATTAGAATTGTGAGGCTGACTATTCACAAGCCGCTATTAGCTATTAGAATCGAAAATAACGCTGCGCTATCTCGCAAATTAACAGACTGAATTGATCCGAAACATGCAGAAAACTATTTATTTGTCAGACAAGAAAGCTAGCAAGCAGCTCTATCCTACAAAGATTTTATTAACATTCCAAGTTGCAGTTGGCAAGTAGATATTTGTTACTTCTGTGCATGCAGTAGTATATTTTTGTTAAGGAATTAGGCAGAAAAACATGCGCCAAATATTGAACCATTTATTAAGGGTGACACGATGATTTTAGTTCGAAGATACACCCAATCCGACTCTTGCTGACACCCCAATCCGACTCTTGCTGACACCCCAATCCGACTCTTGCTGACACCAGATTCGAATCTTGCTGACACCCAATCCGACTCTTGCTGACACCCCAATCCGACTCTTGCTGACACCCCAATCCGACTCTTGCTGACACCCCAATCCGACTCTTGCTGACACCCCAATCCGACTCTTGCTGACACCCGATCCGACTCTTGCTGACACCCCAATCCGACTCTTGCTGACACCCCAATCCGACTCTTGCTGACACCCCAATCCGACTCTTGCTGACACCCCAATCCGACTCTTGCTGACACCCAATCCGACTTTTGCTGACACCCCAATCCGACTCTTGCTGACACCAGATTCGAATCTTGCTGACACCCAATCCGACTCTTGCTGACACCCCAATCCGACTCTTGCTGACACCCCAATCCGACTCTTGCTGACACCCCAATCCGACTCTTGCTGACACCCCAATCCGACTCTTGCTGACACCCCAATCCGACTCTTGCTGACACCCGATCCGACTCTTGCTGACACCCCAATCCGACTCTTGCTGACACCCCAATCCGACTCTTGCTGACACCCAATCCGACTCTTGCTGACACCCCATTCGACTCTTGCTGACACCCAATTCGATTCTTGCTGACACCCCAATCCGACTCTTGCTGACACCCCATTCGACTCTTGCTGACACCCAATCCGACTCTTGCTGACACCCCATTCGACTCTTGCTGACACCCAATTCGATTCTTGCTGACACCCCATTCGACTCTTGCTGACACCCAATCCGACTCTTGCTGACACCCCAATCTGACTCTTGCTGACACCCAATCCGACTCTTGCTGACACCCAATCCGACTCTTGCTGACACCCCATTCGACTCTTGCTGACACCCAATTCGATTCTTGCTGACACCCAATTCGATTCTTGCTGACACCCCAATCCGACTCTTGCTGACACCCCATTCGACTCTTGCTGACACCCAATCCGACTCTTGCTGACACCCAATCCGACTCTTGCTGACACCCAATCCGACTCTTGCTGACACCCAATCCGACTCTTGCTGACACCCCATTCGACTCTTGCTGACACCCAATTCGATTCTTGCTGACACCCAATTCGATTCTTGCTGACACCCCAATCCGACTCTTGCTGACACCCCATTCGACTCTTGCTGACACCCAATCCGACTCTTGCTGACACCCCATTCGACTCTTGCTGACACCCAATTCGATTCTTGCTGACACCCCATTCGACTCTTGCTGACACCCAATCCGACTCTTGCTGACACCCCAATCCGACTCTTGCTGACACCCAATCTGACTCTTGCTGACACCCAATTCGATTCTTGCTGACACCCAATCCGACTCTTGCTGACACCCCAATTCAACTCTTGCTGACACCCAATCCGACTCTAGCTGACACCCCAATCCAACTCTTTCTGACACCCAAATCCGACTCTTGCTGACACCCCATTCGACTCTTGCTGACACCCAATCCGACTCTTTCTGACACCCAATTCGATTCTTGCTGACACCCCATTCGACTCTTGCTGACACCCAATTCGATTCTTGCTGACACCCCATTCGACTCTTGCTGACACCCAATCCGACTTTTGCTGACACCCCAATCCGACTCTTGCTGACACCCAATCTGACTCTTGCTGACACCCAATTCGATTCTTGATGACACCCCAATCCGACTCTTGCTGACACCCAATCTGACTCTTTCTGACACCCAATTCGATTCTTGCTGACACCCCAATCCGATTCTTGCTGACACTCATCTATCCAACCCCTGACTCCCCAATTCCGACTCACCCAAACACCCAAACCGAGAAAAAGCCAATTAAGTAAAACGCCCGTATGTACACAGAGCAAACAATTAGCATGGATGGCATAAATGATATGAACTCCTATAATCGTGTCTCTCAGACATCACATAAATTTAGTACTATCTGACCGCACAAATTAACAAAGTGTAGATTGAGTCGGATTTACTAGAAAAATACGACAGCTACGGGCGGGCAAATATCTGCCATGACCATGCAGTTTAGATTGGCAGCTCAGTAAAATCCAGCTATGCGGGTGTAGACAGGATTAAATATGCAAGCTGTGCAGCTGTTTTGCCTCGCGCGCACTGAACAGGCCTGTCAGCTATGAGTATAAGATTGGAGCGAAGCGCTGTCGATTGCTTTGCTTGGTGGAATAAAAATATGGAATTATTTATAATGCCATTTGTATGCACTACAGCTTCATATATGTCCTTAACGGCCCAACTTCTTCCAGCTTAGTTTAGCCATTGGCAGCTCGAATGTGCATGCCCAATAATTCAACAATATTCGGTTTGAAAAATCTGTCGTGCGATTTTAGTTCAAGAGGGCCAACCGACCTAAAAGCATATAGATGCCTGAAAATCAGAAAGTTACGGGGCGTCATATCTACGACATATAATTTCCTACACTTCATATCTCCGACACTATATCTTCGACAGCTCATATCTCCGATACTTCATATCTCCGACACTATATCTTCGACAGCTCATATCTCCGATATTTCATATCTCCGATTACTTCATATGTCCGACACTATATCTTCGACAGCTCATATCTCCGATACTTCATATCTCCGATTACTTCATATCTCCGATTACTTCATATCTCCGACACTATATCTCCGACACTATATCTTCGACAGCTCATATCTCCGATACTTCATATCTCCGACAGCTCATATCTCCGACACTATATCTTCGACAGCTCATATCTCCGATACTTCATATCTCCGATTACTTCATATCTCCGATTACTTCATATCTCCGACACTATATCTCCGACACTATATCTTCGACAGCTCATATCTCCGATACTTCATATCTCCGACAGCTCATATCTCCGACACTATATCTTCGACAGCTCATATCTCCGATACTTCATATCTCCGACACTATATCTTCGACAGCTCCTATCTCCGATACTTCATATCTCCGATTATTTCATATCTCCGATTACTTCATATCTCCGACACTATATCTTCGACAGCTCATATCTCCGATACTTCATATCTCCGATTACTTCATATCTCCGACACTATATCTCCGACACTATATCTTCGACAGCTCATATCTAGCTCCGATACTTCATATCTCCGATACTTCATATCTCCGACACTATATCTTCGACAGCTCATATCTCCGATACTTCATATCTCCGATTACTTCATATGTCTGACACTATATCTTCGACAGCTCATATCTCTGACAGCTCATTTCTCTGATACTTCATATCTTCGACAGCTCATATCTCCGACACTATATCTTCGACAGCTCATATCTCCGATACTTCATATCTCCGATTACTTCATATCTCCGACACTATATCTTCGACAGCTCATATCTCCGATACTTCATATCTCCGATTACTTCATATCTCCGATTACTTCATATGTCTGACACTATATCTTCGACAGCTCATGTCTCTGACAGCTCATATCTCTGACACTTCATATCTTCGACAGCTCATATCTCTGACAGCTCATATCTCTGACACTTCATATCTTCGACAGCTCATATCTCCGACACTATATCTCCGACAGCTCATATCTCTGATACTTCATATCTTCGACAGCTCATATCTCCGACACTATATCTCCAACAGCTCATATCTCCGACACTATATCTTCGACAGCTCATATCTCCGATACTTCATATCTCCGACACTATATCTTCGACAGCTCATATCTCCGATACTTAATATCTTCGACAGCTCATATCTCCGACACTATAACTTCGACAGCTCATATCTCCGACAGATCGTAGCTCCGACGCTTCATATCTCAGACACTCCATACCTCCGACAGCTCTCATCTCTGACAGCTCGTATCTTCGACACTCCATACCTCTGACACTTCGTATCTCAGACGCCTCATATCTCCGACAAGCTAAACACAAAACCTAACGGAGATACATGTATGAAGTCCGTTGCCAAGTTTGTCAGATATGAGGTGTCAGATCTGAGGCGTCGGAGATACCAAGTGTCGGAGGTATGATGTGTCGGAGTTGTATTTTGACGGCACAATTGAATGCTGACTTGACACGCTGGCACACCCTACTACATGTAGCATAATGCACATATAAAACAATTATAAGATGCAACGCCCGCTCAAAATTGATGTCGTCATTTGCCAAGTGGCAGAGCAAGAACAAACATAGCATTAAAAATGCAAAAGCACATTTATTTGCATATCGACAGTCTATACTGTATGCGATTGGTACACAGATGCCCGGGACTGGGTGAGCATTCAAATGTGTTCGCAATAAACCGACACAGATGCTACTTTACTACGGGTCAAGATGCTCCAAAGCGGCCTGCACTGATTATGCGTACATTATGCGGATCATAGGGAAAAAGATAAAAACAATTAGAAGGGAAGAATCGGAAGAAAAATGGTGGGAAAAGTTGAGAGAAATGAGAAAGAGGAAGGAGGGGAGTGGAGGGGGAGAGAGGATATAGAGGGGAGGAGAGGGGGAGGGAGGGGACGAGAGGGGAGGAGAGGGGAGAGAGGATATAGATAGGAGGAGAGAGGGAGAGATGTTAGACTCTAGATGGGGGAGAGAGGGAGAGGGAGGATAAAGAGGAAAGGAGAGAGGGAGAGAGGATATAGAGAGAAGGAAAGGAGAGAGGATATAGAGGGGAGGAGAAGGAGAGGGAGGGGAGGAGAGGATATAGAGGGGGAGAAAGTGCAGAGGGCAAGAAGGGACGAAGATAAATAAATAGAACAAAGGAGAGAGGTGAGCAGAAGCAGGCGAGGAAGACAAGAAAAGTAGGAAAAGCTGGAAGAAGCCGATGCTGTGGAAGCAGCAGACTGCCAGTACACTATCGCACCAGTTTACTGAGATTGGCAAACCCGGAGCCAACGCAGGTGCACAGCACTTTGTCGCCGCCCAGTCCGTCGTCGCCAGCCGGTCGCGATTGCAATCGAAACGTGACGCCAAGAAACTGGCGCAACAGTCGCAGCAAGCGGACACTGTGCGGAGTCAATGGGCCAGTTAGCAATCTGCTGGCATCCCGATCGCACAGGGCCATCAAAGCCAAGGCCAGCGGTTGACTAATTGAGTCAACGCAGCCGCCGCGATAGATCTGAAATTTGTGCAACTCTACTTACAGTAGAAGTATAGGCAAAACCTGAAATCGAAAAGATGAATTCTATAAAACTGAAACCATCCATACTTATGCCAATACATTGTTAATTAAAAAGCGGAAAGGAGCGAGACTTTCAAAAGCTCATTATTTAGAGGACGGCATGCGTGATTTTTTTTACGAATACTACTGCTACTACTGCTACTTCTGTAATCTACACATGCCAATCTACTACTCCCATTATACTACTACTAATACTACTACTGCAAATAATGCTCTATGCAACCGAATTGCAGATACTAATTGATTACACCTGCCAGACGTGCAGCCGACAGCTCAGCCGCAGCTATTGCGCGGCGCATTTGAAGGCTGCGTACGGCTGTTCAGTCCAAGGACTGGGGGGTCGCCACACACACCCTTAATTACCCCAGCTAATAAATTTTACAGCTGGGTGAACTGAAGCAATGCAGAGTTAAGGTTCCGAATGGGTCGAGAATCGAACCCCCGACTTTCAGTCGTGAGTCCGACGCTCTAACGACTAGGCTGCAGAGCTATATATGTAGAGCAGTATATCCCTAGCAGGAAGCGGAGTTCTTGCATCTCTTAAACCATAATATTTCAAGGATACATATAATCGTTTTGACTTATTAGACCTCTTCGCAGAGCAGCTGGGCGGCGGTCAGCCCGACATCCTCGGGCACGGAGGCCTCGGCGACGGCCACTCCGGACGGCCGGCTCATGCACTCGGCCACGTAGCGACAGCCGTCGCGAGTCTCGGCCACCAGGGTGACGCCAAAGCCGGGCGACTGGCCGCCCCTGGCGCCGGTGCAATGGTCCGCTGTAAGCAACACGTCTGGCACCAGTCGGCGAAGCAGCTCCTTGGCCGAGACAATCTGGCGGCCGTTCATGCCGGGCGACACTTTGCAGGTGAAGGACATGCCGCGGATGCGATGGATTTTGCCCGGCTGTGTCAGGTCCTGAAGGGGGAGCAATTGAAAAATATCCAACTATCCCGATAAAAATGGTACACAGGCCAAGAAGCGTCCCAGAGTGTCACTTGCCAGATGTCAGGGTACGCCAGAAGTCGCCAAAAAGTCGTCAAGAATTATTTTAAAGAATTTTATTATCTCCAACTCTGAACCGACTCTGGGGCCGTAGAGTCGTATTTGAGACGTGCTACGTTTATTACTTTACGTGCTTAGAGTCACAGAGTTGTGTTCAAAGCGCAATTTGCATCGCTTGATGAATTTGAGCAGGGGTCGGCAAACTCTTTCAGCTCAAGGCCAGATAGAGAACCTAGCGCATGACTGCGAGCCAGAGGACGGAAAAGAGAGGAGAATAGAGAGTAGATTCAACTAGGGAGCTGAGAAAAGAAACCTTGAGCGGGCCGGATTGCTATTGTGAAGTTTCAAAGGACCCGAGGGCCGGCTAGAGAGGATTCGCGGGCCGCATGTGGTTTGCCGACCCCTGCATTAGAGTTACATCTCTGAACGCATTTCAGCGGCATTCTGCAGTCGCAGAAGAAGCGCTTTAGCATCACAGAGTCAGAGGTACACAGTTACGCAATAAACACCCCGTGTAGCATATTGAGCTTCAATTGCACTCTAACTAGCCTACTGAGTTAGTAGAAAGTTAAGCGCCAACACAAAGATTATTGGATGACTCTTTCGCTACTCTTCTACGATTCTGCAACTCATGGCGCGCTTGCGATCCATGATAGAACTTGATTAAGAACCCTACGAATTAGCATTTCTCTTTTTTATGCTTAACTAAGACTTCATTGTCCTTTTTTTAAAATAAAGACTAATTTTATGAGATAAGTGATTTTTAGCCTATCATCATCATGAAGTGATTATCAATTTCATGGAGTGACTTTGAATGTCCTGGAGTGACTGAATGTTATGGAGTGACTTTGAATGTCATGGAGTGACTTTGAATGATATGGAGTGACTTTGAATGTCCTGGAGTGACTGAATGTTATGGAGTGACTTTGAATGTCATGGAGTGACTTTGAATGATATGGAGTGACTTTGAATGTCCTTGAGTGATTTTATATGATATAGAGTGACTTTGAATGTCATGGAGTGACTTTGAATGAAATGGGGTGACTTTGAATGATATGGAGTGACTTTGAATGATATGGAGTGACTTTGAATGATATGGAGTGACTTTGAATGTCATGGAGTGACTTTGAATGAAATGGGGTGACTTTGAATGATATGGAGTGACTTTGAATGATATGGAGTGACTTTGAATGTCATGGAGTGACTTTGAATGTCATGGAGTGACTTTGAATGATATGGAGTGACTTTGAATGTCATGGAGTGACTTTGAATGATATGGAGTGACTTTGAATGTCATGGAGTGACTTTGAATGATATGGAGTGACTTTGAATGTCATAGAGTGACTTTGAATGAAATGGGGTGACTTTGAATGATATGGAGTGACTTTGAATGTTATGGAGTGACTTTGAATGTCATGGAGTGACTTTTTATTGTAATGGAGTGAGTTTTTATTGTCATGGAGTGACTTTGAATGTTATGAAGTGACTTTGAATGATATGGAGTGACTTTGAATGTCATGGAGTGAATTTGAATGATATGGAGTAACTTTGAATGTCCTGGAGTGACTTTGAATGTCATAGAGTGACTTTGAATGAAATGGGGTGACTTTGAATGATATGGAGTGACTTTGAATGATATGGAGTGACTTTGAATGTCCAAGAGTGACTTTGAATGTCATGGAGTGAGTTTTTATTGTCATGGAGTGACTTTGAATGTTATGGAGTGACTTTGAATGATATGGAGTGACTTTGAATGTCATGGAGTGAATTTGAATGATATGGAGTAACTTTGAATGTCCTGGAGTGACTTTGAATGTCATGGAGTGACTTTGAATGATATGGAGTGACTTTGAATGATATGGAGTGACTTTGAATGTCATGGAGTGACTTTGAATGATATAGAGTGACTTTGAATGTCATGGAGTGACTTTGAATGTCATGGAGTGACTTTGAATGTCATGGAGTGACTTTGAATGTCATGGAGTGACTTTGAATTTCCTGGAGTGACTTTGAATGATATGGAGTGACTTTGAATGTCATAGAGTGACTTTGAATGAAATGGGGTGACTTTGAATGATATGGAGTGACTTTGAATGTCCTAGAGTGACTTTGAATGTCATGGAGTGAGTTTTTATTGTCATGGAGTGACTTTGAATGTTATGGAGTGACTTTGAATGATATGGAGTGACTTTGAATGTCATGGAGTGACTTTGAATGATATGGAGTGACTTTGAATGTCATAGAGTGACTTTGAATGAAATGGGGTGACTTTGAATGATATGGAGTGACTTTGAATGTCCTAGAGTGACTTTGAATGTCATGGAGTGAGTTTTTATTGTCATGGAGTGACTTTGAATGTTATGGAGTGACTTTGAATGATATGGAGTGACTTTGAATGTCATGGAGTGAATTTGAATGATATGGAGTAACTTTGAATGTCCTGGAGTGACTTTGAATGTCATGGAGTGACTTTGAATGATATGGAGTGACTTTGAATGATATGGAGTGACTTTGAATGTCATGGAGTGACTTTGAATGATATAGAGTGACTTTGAATGTCATGGAGTGACTTTGAATGTCATGGAGTGACTTTGAAGGTCATGGAGTGACTTTGAATTTCCTGGAGTGACTTTGAATGTCTCGAGTGACTTTGAATACCTTCAGATCTACTTAGAATATAGTAGAACCTTCGCAGAAAGTGTTGCGGCAACTTGAAAAGCCTTTTTAGACTGCAGACCACTTACCAACGGTTTGAGCTTGGACACGGTCGGGCACTGGAATCGAACTTCGGCCCCGCCAACCGGATGGCAACCACGCCGTTCGAGACTCAACTCGGAGCCCGAATCGCGGCCAAGAAATCGCCGCAGCAACGGTAGGCAAGAGTAACTAACAGCTTCAACGCTGGGATCCATAGAGTTGTTTGACACGCCAGTCAGTTTAACGCTAAGCGACCGCTTGCCAAACGGGCCAAGCAGCATGAGCGGCTCCAGATAGTAGCCAATGCCCCGCTCAGCACAGCAATCGAATTCGAACTCGCCGCCAGTAAGTATACCCGGCCTGAACAGCACAACAGTGCCTGTCTCGCTAATTCTAACCACAGTGCCATTGGTAATCTGCTCAATCAAGCGCAGATAGCTGATCTCGAATTCGCGCACGCCGGGATTCTCTAGCTTAGCTCGAATCGACGAGATTTTCACCGGCTTACCAGTGAGGATTGACAGGGCGATTCGGCTGCGAAATTCTGAACAGCCAACGAACTTTAATAGCTCAGCTGGGGCCGCGGCAGACGAATTCGACATCTCAGTGCGGCACCTGCAAGCCGAGCAAGGGGAGCTTTTGACTATCTATGCGTGTACTGCAAAATTAATGTATACAGCAACACAATATGATATTGTCTAAATGACTGCTGACAGACAGGTAGACAGACTCGAAAACTACGAAACTACGAAAGGCAATACCAGACGAAGAGAGAGAAACAGACAGACAGATCGAAAGACCTGACAGACAGACAGAGAGAAAGGCAGACAGAGAGACAGGCATACATACATACACCATACAGACAGAGACATACAGGCAGAGACAGACATACAGGTAGACAGACATACATACATACAGACAGACAGACAGACAGACAGACAGGCAGGCTGGCAGGCAGACAGGCAATACGATACATACATACATCATACATTCATACAGACAGACATACAAACAGACACTGGGAAAGACAGACAGACCACTAACAGACCCGAAAGGACACAATATGGTATTGGCAGACAGTGAGGGACGGAGAGAGACACTAAAAGACGCTGAGACATGCAGACAGATACTAAAACGGACAGACAGACCTAGAAATACACTAAGACAGACGCAAACAGATCCTAAGAGACACTAAAACATGGTCAAAAGACACAAGACAGAGACAGAAAGACAGGTAGACAGATATACAGACAAGCAGACACTAAGGATAGACAGACAGACAGCCAAACAGGTCGGATACATTACCTACACAAACTCTATAAAAATATAAAAATTACCATTAACTGGACAACACCAGGCAGAAATAGAATTGCATTATCATAATAAGGAAGCTAAAAATAGACAAGATTTCCGCAAATGCTTAAATAACCGCATTAATCAAGTGCGAAAGCTATTATATATTTTTCCATGGTATTATATTACACTGCTACAGCACTGCTAGGCTTTAAAAAAAGATATTAAAATTCATATATAATATATGTATGCAGGTATACGCAAGAGTTTAATTACAGCAATAATTCAGCATTAACGCGCGCACGATTTATAGCAAATCGAATAGATACGAGCTAGAGCTAGAGGATAAACTCCATCATCATTGCTGGCAACAGAAGTTGCCGCTACTTTACAACAGATTTCTTGCGTTTCTCAGAAAAGCATCGAACACTGGTGCATGCAATAACCAAGGCAAAAAAGAAATTTGACGTTTGAAAAAACACACACATTTGGTCAAACAAACAGAAAAAACGCTATCAAATACACACAGAAGCATTATAGAGAAGGAAAATTTAAGAAAAAACAAATATTTATAGTTGATAAACAAAAAACGAATGTTAAACAAACACTCGATCTTTCTTTAAAAATACACACCATTTTATACAAGGTTTTTAAGTTTTGCACATGAGAACAAAAGTTTTAGAACCGACGTTTTTTCAAAGTAAAGAAATTTAAATTAGGCTAAAAGTGTTAAAATTAATATAAAATTAATTAAAACATTAGAGTAGGTTTGCTGAGGTTTGATTGGGTCGGGACGGTCAAGAAAGATTACTGAAGGACGGGTAGGGGTTGAGTTAGTTGGTCAGGCCAGTGAAAGATACTGTACACTGAGGGAGGGTAGGGGTTAAAAGTGGGGTTGGTCGGGACAGTGAGAGATACTGTACACTGGGGGAGGGTAGTGGTTAAAAGTGGGGTTGGTCGGGACAGTGAGAGATACTGTACACTGAGGGAGGGTAGGGGTTAAAAGTGGGGTTGGTCGGGACATTGAGAGATACTGTACACTGAGGGAGTGGTAGGTGTTAAGAGGGGTAGAGGTTAAACAGGGGGTGGTCGGGGCTATTAAATGCCAGGTAAGGCCTTTAATTGGGGTCGATAATTTATAAGTGGATTTTTTAATTAGAAGCACATATCAAGCATGTAAAGCTGTTAACGCTCAAAGACAGGCATGGTGGATTTAAGGGCGCTTTTCTCAACCGAGGGGAACAAAATTAAGAAAAACTATATAACGAGGCTGTGACTGCAATTAATCTCCCATACTAAGGACAACAATTGAAAGTTTACCGGAATCTATAGCTATACAATAACTAATATATATAAAATTGAATAAATGTATAGTTTAATTACAAGATTAACGTTGGACTTTGGTTAAGTAAAATATAAACCAGACAGGCGCTAAGAGTTGCATCAAAATACATTAAAAAAGAGGCCTTTCAATTGTTGAAATTTTAAATTACAAAATTATCATAGTAAAATGTAAGAAATATTTAAAGAACTATAGTCTAGAATATATGCGCTACAAAATTTACTTATTTAACTTATTGAACATAAAACAATAAAGTTATTGAACGGTTGCAATATATCAACTACAGAAATATTTTAAATACATTAACATACAAACTCGAAAACGCTAATGGCAATTTTTATAGAAAGGTGGATTAAGGTGCAATTTTTTCGATTTGTGACACGTGATGTAATAGGTGCTGCCATGAACAAATGTTGTACAGGATCAAGTGATGCACTACTGCGGAAGGTGATGCACTACTGGGACAGGTGATGCACTACTGGGACAGGTGAGGCACTAATGGGACAGGTGATGCACTACTGGGACAGGTGAGGCACTAATGGGACAGGTGATGCACTACTGGGACAGGTGAGGCACTAATGGGACAGGTGATGCACTAATGGGACAGGTGATGCACTAATGGGACAGGTGCTGCACTTAATTAGTGGGCACGTTAAAGATTTCTGTTAACCCAATTCCGCGCATTAAAAAACCGGGTAACAAAAATATGTATAACAAAACGCAGACGTTCAACCAGCAATTGTTCATACACTGAGATCGCTAATATGATGCACTGCATTGATATTTATATACACACAAGTACATTACAGAGACGCGTATCTTTGCACACAGAATAGTCCATCGATTTTGGTAATTTGAAAGAAATTTTTCTGTTTTTAATATAAATATATATATAATACAAATATTATACACATATTAAATAAATGCGCACCATAATATGGTATTATCGCAACGCGAGGGAGTAGCCATCAGTGAATAGGCATAGATATAGGAATCTGCAACAGACTAACTAATACAAAAAACACTGCATGTCAACGGAACAGGGAAATTTTTAGATGGAAACAACTTCTTAGCTTTCTTAAAACAGAAAAAGACAAAAAATCGCGAAAACAAAGAATCCAATAAAAATTTAGTCTCAGATTGAAAAATAACCAGGTAAAAATATCAAGCTTCCGGCTGAATCGTTAGGACTCCCATTCGTCAGTGACAAGGTTGCTGGCTGAGGGAGACTGCACAGGAGCTAGATTGCCGCCACTCCTGCAATAGTAAAGAATTGCTTTTCTTTTCAACTACTGTTAGTAGCCAAATACAGCATTTCACTGGATAAAGGAACTGCAATACAAAATAATATTTTACAATTGGCCCCAAGGACCTGAAGATTTGAGAGGCTGGCGCAGCAACTGAGGATCTGGGAGGTTAGGCCAGCAATCGAGGATCTGGGAGGCTGGCCCAGCAACTGAGGATCTGGGAGGCTGGCCCAGCAACTGAGAATCTGGGAGACTGGCCCAGCAACTGAGAATCTGGGATGCTGGCCCAGCAACTGAGAATCTGGGAGGCTGGCCCAGCAACTGAGAATCTGGGAGACTGGCCCAGCAACTGAAGATCAGGGAGGCTGGCCCAGCAACTGAGGATCTGGGAGACTGGCCCAGCAACTGAGGATCTGGGAGGCTGGCCCAGCAACTGAGGATCTGGGAGGCTGGCCCAGCAACTGAGGCTCTGGGAGGCTGGCCCAGCAATCGAGGATCTGGGAGGCTGGCCCAGCAACTGAGAATCTGGGAGGCTGGCCCAGCAACTGAGGATCTGGGAGGCTGGCCCAGCAACTGAGAATCTGGGATGCTGGCCCAGCAACTGAGGATCTGGGAGGCTGGCCCAGCAACTGAGAATCTGGGAGACTGGCCCAGCAACTGAGAATCTGGGATGCTGGCCCAGCAACTGAGAATCTGGGAGGCTGGCCCAGCAACTGAGAATCTGGGAGACTGGCCCAGCAACTGAAGATCAGGGAGGCTGGCCCAGCAACTGAGAATCTGGGAGGCTGGCCCAGCAACTGAGGATCTGGGAGGCTGGCCCAGCAACTGAGGATCTGGGAGGCTGGCCCAGCAACTGAGGCTCTGGGAGGCTGGCCCAGCAACTGAGGATCTGGGAGGCTGGCCCAGCAACTGAGGCTCTGGGAGGCTGGCCCAGCAATCGAGGATCTGGGAGGCTGGCCCAGCAACTGAGAATCTGGGAGGCTGGCCCAGCAACTGAGGATCTGGGAGGCTGGCCCAGCAACTGAGAATCTGGGATGCTGGCCCAGCAACTGAGGATCTGGGAGACTGGCCCAGCAACTGAGGATCTGGGAGGCTGGCCCAGCAACTGAGGATCTAGGAGGCTGGCCCAGCAACTGAGAATCTGGGAGGCTGGCCCAGCAATCGAGGATCTGGGAGGCTGGCCCAGCAATCGAGGATCTCACTGAGATCTCACTCACCTCTTAATATCGGAATTCGACGGTCTCCTGTCAGACCGGTTTTGTCCTCGGCCACTTTTAGGCCTGCCGCTCTTCTTGCCACCGCCGCCTCCTGTGCGCTGGCCGCGGCCCGAGGCCATCTGGCATCGGCAGTGCGACGTCGGCAAACCGCAATTGCCACAGGAGTTTTGCTGCTGCTGCTGTTGTTGTTGTTGTTGTTGAGGCTGATGGGGCTTGTCAACTGGAGCCAACCTGTGTGTGATGAGTAGGTGCAGTGGTTTGAGACCAATAGATCTAGGGTTATGACATCCTGGAGCTAGGGTTCTGACATCTTGGAGCTAGGGTTCTGACACCCTGGAGCTAGGGTTCTGACAACTTGGAGCTAGGGTTCTGACACCCTGGAGCTAGGGTTCTGACATCTTGAGGCTAGGGTTCTGACAACTTGGGAGCTAGGGTTCTGACACCCTGGAGCTAGGGTTCTGACATCTTGAGGCTAGGGTTCTGACAACTTGAGGCTAAGGGTTCTGACAACTTGGAGCTTGGGTTCTGACACCCTGGAGCTAGGGTTCTGACATCTTGAGGCTAGGGTTCTGACAACTTGAGGCTAAGGGTTCTGACAACTTGGAGCTAGGGTTCTGACACCCTGAAGCTAGGGTTCTGACAACTTGAGGCTAGGGTTCTGACACCCTGGAGCTAGGGTTCTGACATCTTGAGGCTAGGGTTCTGACAACTTTGGAGCTAGGGTTCTGACACCCTGGAGCTAGGGTTCTGACATCTTGAGGCTAGGGTTCTGACAACTTGAGGCTAAGGGTTCTGACAACTTGGAGCTAGGGTTCTGACACCCTGGAGCTAGGGTTCTGACAACTTGAGGCTAGGGTTCTGACAACTTGGAGCTAGGGTTCTGACACCCTGGAGCTAGGGTTCTGACATCTTGAGGCTAGGGTTCTGACAACTTTAGGCTAAGGGTTCTGACATATTGGAGTTAGGATTCTGACACCCTGCAGCTAGGGTTCTGACTCTCTGGAGCTAGGGTTCTGACAACCTGGAGCTAGTGTTGATAGCTTTTGGAGCTGGGGTTTTGATTGCAATGCACCAGGGTGTAAAAAACTGCACCCGCATTTGATCTCAGGTTAAAACTTAAAAGCAGATATTTGCTTTCGCTCACCCTTTAGCAGGTGGTAAGCGACCGCCGCCGGTGCCCATTAATCTGGGCGCAGTAGGGGCAGCAGCTCGGCCAAAAACGACGGGCGGCACTCCAACGGCGCTCGATGGTCCTGAAACCCTTTTGCTGTTGCCGCCGCCAACGCCAGATGCGGGCCGATCAATATTGCGCTGCTGTTTTCCACCGCTAAAAAGGAAGCAGCCAAACTTAGAGAGACAAGTTTGAGTTTAGAAGTGAGAAGCAATTTGTTTCTACAATATTTAAGAAACACAAACACCTGTGCATTAAAGTTTAGAATGGTTGGTTCCATGTGTGACCTACATGTGACTTGTATATGACCTGCATGTAACTCGTATGTGACCTACACATAGCACGTATGTGACCTACACATAACTCGTATGTGACCTACACACAGCACGTATGTGACCTACACATAACTCGTATGTGACCTACTCATAACTCGTATGTGACCTACTCATAACTCGTATGTGACCTACTTATAACTCGTATGTGACCTACACGAATTCATGACCTACACATAGCACGTATTTGACCAGTGACCCTCATGTGACTCCCATGGTGACTTTTACGTGACCGTGCTAGCTTTCAATTTACGTGATCTTAAACAATTCGATTCCCAATAATTAATCACGCATAACACTGGAAATCAAACTTAAAGGCACTCCAAACCCCTAGTTAAAGAGTTGACTAAAAAGTGCTGTAGAAGTAAATCAAAGGATTAAACACCGCATTTACCCGGAACGCTTAGTGCCAGGCCCTCTGTCGCCTCCGCCTCGAAAGCCGCCTCCGCCGCGTTCATCCCGGCGCGGTTGACGAAGTCCTGCTCCTCCTCCTCGACTGTCCCCAGTCATCGGCGACTGCTGACGCGGCTGCTGTCCAGTCGCTGGTTGAACGTGCCTCGTCGAAGCGTCTGCGGCGGCAGCGGCAGTAGTGTCGGGACTAGTTGCCCGTTTCTGTAGGGTGTTCTTTAATACGTTATATTGCCAGCCATTGAATCGGCTGCTAGTAGCCGCAGGCGGAGCCGGACTGGCCAGCTTAGGAGTTGTCTGAGGCGACGCGCCGTCAGACGATCGCTCAGTCTTCTTCAGTGCCTCAGCAGCGGCGGCGGAGTCAGCTTTGGCTTTCTCATCGGCTGCCACCACATCCTCCCAGTTGGCGCTGCGGCTGGTCCAACGGCGTTCATCCCCCGATAAGGAATCGAAAGGCGACTCTTCGGCTTCGTGAAAATCTTCATCCGCTTCCTCCGCCTCCTGATCATCATAATCCCCGTCTCTTTCGTCTTGCTCGTCGCCGACATCGTATTCTTCGGCATCTTCTTCGGCATTGTGGCCGCATTCCTCCTCCTCTTCTTTCTCTTCTTTTTCTGCAAAACAAGTTGATTTATGTGATAACGGGCTCAGAAGATAACGGGTCTGACTCTCGCGCTATAGTACCCCAGGCTTGATCCCGTGAACCTTGGGTGCTTGTACACCCTATGTGAGCGCGTGCCACCCCCAGGGAGGAATCCGTAGCGAGGAAATCTCATTTTGCCTCTCCCGTATTGAGAATGCGGAGCACTTTATCTGTGAATGCCACGCCTTTACTCGGGATAGGCTCACCTACTGTACCTAGGCCTTCCCGAAGTTTTAAGACCCGAGAATCTCTGCCAGGTTCCGGTTCCAGTACCCAAATCCCGCACAAGTAAGAATTGGCAATATTGCTTATTGGAATGAAATTAATTACCTTCTTCATTACGCTCTCCATTGTCGGGCACTTCGTCATCGTGTAGCTCAGCGGAATTCCCTGGGCACTCCACTTCTGGCCTGGGTTCGGAATAATAATACGGGCTAGTACTAGAGCCACCAGCGCCATTATTTCTGCCATTAGTACTACTGCCGCCATTAACAATAGCACCAGCTGCAATACAATCGGACACTGGCACTATTACAGGATGATGCATTGGCTGCATTGACATTGTCACCGGCGGCTGTTGACTGGGATGAGGCCCATGGTGATAACCAGTTGGCGGCGGCATCTGCGGTGGCGGTTGGCTATAGACTAAATGCTGCGGCGGCGGTGGCTGACCGGGCGTCGGTAGGAAATGCGGGCTAATCATACTTGACAGATCCAGCTGCATCGGATGCTGCGGATGATGCTGCTGCTGCCGCTGCGGATGATGATGAGGCGCCGCGTACAAACCGGAGTGGGAATAATCCGATTGGGCATAGTCAGACATTGGCGGAGCGTGCGACATGGCGTGATGATGGTGAGGATGATGAGGGTGATGATGCGGTGGCGGATGCTGATGATGGCCATACTGCAGAGGCATGGACTGGCTGACCTGTGGAATAGGCGGTGGCAGCATCATGGACTGAGGCGGCGGCGGCGGCGGATGAGTCTGGTGATGAAGCTGATGCTGCAGCTGCATTGGCAGCGACATTTGCTGAGAGTACAATTGCAACTGGTGCTGTTGTTGCAACAGCTGTTGCTGCTGTTGCTGCTGCTGCTGAACGGAGACACTCGAAGAGGTCGGACTAGTGACCTGGGAGCCGGGCAAGGACGCAGCCCGTACGGCGTTCCGATCCACGAGCACAACAACTTGATCGTTGTCTTCGTCGTCCTCGGCATAATCCAGCCCCTCGGCATCGCTGTCAACAGCGCGGCCGCCGTTTAACATACCGGCTTCATCGTCGGCAATGGGGCGCAACATGCCCTGACGGATTAGCGGCGCGAACTCTTCTTCAAATGGCGATATTGCGTTCAAAGCAACTGAGGGCGTGGATGAAGGCGCCGCGGTAGTAGTGGCACTGAATGTGTACACCTGGCACGGCAGGTCGGGATTCTCCTGCAATCGAATGTCCCGATGATGAGAAGCAGCATGACTGCTAACCGTTTCTTTAACGGCTCCGGTCAGCAAGTCGGAGAAATCCGCAGCCAATTTAGCTGCAAAATCTTCGTCAACAACGGCATGATCAGTTTCGGCGTCATTATCGGGCCAGGCTTCGACACGCAGCACCCGCCTAGATCGGAATCGGCACTCGCCAGCTGATCGTAATAGAAACGCTCGACCATCTTGGCCGCCAATGCGATTTGCGAACCAATTTGGGTCTTTTAGCACAGCCTGTTGAGCTGGTTCCGCTAAGCAGCATTCAAAGCTGAGCTCAGGCACAGCCGAATACCTGGTATCGGATTCAGCATCCACTATGCGATCTCTACTGATGTTTTCAGTTTTGCCAAGATCAAAGAATCGAACTGACACGCTGGCGGATGATTCGGACAGGACTCGCCCGCGACCCCAGGTGCCGTCGCGACTCATGGCGTACACTCGCTGATCTGGACGCAGCGCCAATGGGGAAGTTGCCTTAACAGAGCAAGCTTCAACAACAGTTCGAAAGCCCGGCTCAACAGCTCTGCGCAGCTGTAAATCAGACTGGATATGGCTGATCAGCTCGAATCG
This sequence comes from Macrostomum lignano, assembly GCA_002269645.1. Classification (NCBI taxonomy): domain Eukaryota; kingdom Metazoa; phylum Platyhelminthes; family Macrostomidae; genus Macrostomum; species Macrostomum lignano. The sequence goes on along the minus strand of NIVC01000075.1, from coordinate 254,528 downwards.
GACTGGGGATGCCTGGCAAGCGGTAAATATGCCATACGGGGACAGATCGGACAGTAGGCAGCATCGAACTATAGGCCGCCGAGATTTGTCACTGTTTGCGGTTAACGATTTCAAATCTTTAGCAAGATAATTGAAAGCCGCCTGACCGAGTGCGCCGTCGCATTCCTGTCTGACAGAGAGTTTATCTAAGCGATGCTTCAATTCGGTTAGGCTAGCAAGTATGTCGCAATTGGCTGGCAACGGCAAAGCGTACCAACCAGTCGGGTCGGTGTCCATCAGATTCTCCGAGGGTAAGCAGCGCTGGAGGCTGGGCTTCATCTGAGACAGAAAGTCGGGCGGCTTATATAGTGGTCTAGATGCCTGATAACAATGAATTACAAAGTATTCAGTGCTATTAACTCACCTGATTCATACTAAGAAACTTCTGCAACAACTCATCGTCACTTTTTGCGCTACTAACTGCGTCCAGTTGAAGACTCAAATCGGTAAAATCTGTAACAGACTTGTCTAGACGCTGTTTTGTCTTAACAAGATTGTCGCGTTTCTCCTCGTAACGGCTGGACACGAAGTTGATTGCATCCTTGCGCAGACTGTTTACCTGGTCGGTAAGGCCAGCCAATTTAGCCACTATTGCGTCCGCGTCTGCGTTAATCCGAGCGCTAACGGCCTGGCAGCTGGAAAAACAATAGGTGTAAAATTGCATGCCATTTTATGCTTTTTTAGCTCGTTGCTTTGTGTCTTTTCTCCACCAACCTGTCTCACTTGTAAATGCACCAAAAAAACAATACTCACTCCTCTTCGATCAGGCTAGAGTCCTTTGAACACAACAGATTCTGTAGCTCCTGGGAGCAGTGTTTTGCTGCAGCCAGATAAGTGGCACAGTCTTGCTTTTCTTTTTCCCACAGCTCGAACAGCGCCTGAATTTTTAGGGTTTTTTGGTGTTATCACAAAGCAGTTTTAATTCATTAAAAAGTTAATTACAAAAAAGCAAGTTGAAACATGCAGTGAGCTGCTCACCTCTTTAGACACCAAGGTTGGCTTGTGGGCAACAGCTAATGGTCCAACATGATACTCAAAGAAACAATTGGAGCACAGCTGCACCTGACCATTGCCTGTTAATGGATAAAATGGATGCAATATGAAACATCATTTACTTAATAATCATACTAGAGTGCATAAGAAAACCTGCAGTATTCTATTTTAACATTTGCAAATTATTCTCTACAGCTTTTTGTAACAAATTAGCAAAAAACAGAGCTGTCAGTTCTTAATGTTGCCTGTCTTAATTACAATAAAATAAATTTTGTTTTTAACAATTTCTCAATAGATAGATAGTGCTGCTCTCTCTATTATTATATATATAGGGAAAAATTCTAGAAAGTCCATGCTAAGACTTCAAAAAACTGCAAAAACTTTTCCACTTAACTAAGTTTTAATATTGATAATCAGCTTATCTAAAAAATGCTTGTACACCATATGTGAGCGTGTGCCACATCCAGGGAGGAATCTGTAGCGAGGAAATCTCATGCTAATGCTAAGAAATAAAAATATAAAAATAGCATCAAGAATATATGCCCATATAAACTTATTTTGTAACTTAAATAAAGATAGCCACAAAATTACGCATTTTTGTTTTAAACTTGTTGGGTATAAATTTGATTTTGGCTAATACACTTTTTTAGGTACATTGATGCACAAAATTTGAGGCTCATGATAAAAGAATTGTTAGAATCTTTTGCTTTGCTATATATGTTGCATATTTAAAAAAAGGTTCAAGTTCTATTTTCATTATCTTGTCAGATGAATGCTTAAACCTTGAATTGAATGCAAATAGTGCCTTAGTCAAAATAGTATACAAAATAAAGAACTTGAAAGGTATGTTAGAGACTTATCACCTTAACAATAGACTAAGCACTACTAAGATAAGGATAGGATACTACAATTATTAGGAAGTTACAACTAGTGAATCTATACAAATTGATAATATACCTAAAAAAGTCAACATAGAAAGAGGCAAATCTAAATCTGCCCCCATTAACTCTTCCCCCTTTCCTTTATGTTTGTCACTTTAGCTAGTCTCTCTTCTTTTCCCTAGTCCCCAACCTCTAGTGTGTGCCTTATAGGTCTTATAGGTTTATCTTATCATTTAACTTGTGGGCTCCACAGATCACCCTTTCTTAATTTAATTGCTAACCTGTCAGTTAGCAACCCTCCAAACACCAAAAACAGTCTTTTATATTGGTTTATATTGATTGAAGACTTAGGTATATTCTTATTGTACCTGCCTCTAGTATAGATTCTAAGCATTTTTTAATGCTAAAAAAATGATTATAGCTAAAAAGAGAAATTGGCTCTTAGCTAAAACTGTGCAATAGCTATTGTTTATCAAAGCTAATTTGAACTTGAAGCTATAAATATGTTTAATAAATAATAACACCTTTAAATATTTTGAATATGAATAACCAAAGCCAAGAACAAATAAGAATCAAATATAAAACTTTCTTCAAAGTCTGCATATATGATTGCTTTATTGGCTTCAAAACTTTAGATGATTTTTAGGTATTAAGTCTAGATGAATTATTATTTCAAGTTTTAAATATCAGTTAAAATCATTTTAGGTCATCTCTAAGCTTTAACATAAAAATTTAATCTATAAAAATCAGAACTTAGTCAACTATAACAAATATTAGGCTAGTTATCTCATTTAGTTATTATCATACAAAAATTAAATCTCTTACTGCTAGTCTTAAAGTCTTGCATTTTATACCATATATTTTACTTTAAAAGTGCAAATAATTAAGTTGTATATCCTAAAAATATTGACTCTATCATAAACTAAACAACTTCCTAGCTTGTAATATTTAAAGTTAACTAAGGCACTTTTAATAAGATCATATTGCCAAGGGCACTCACACTATAGGGCTATTGATTCGGTAGCCTAATTAAAAGGGCAATTTTCTAGTGTTGTTATTTATTGCTATAGTATAGTGCTTATACTAAATATAATAAATCAATTATTGTTAAGATAAATGTAAAAAGTAATATTAGGGCTTAAGTAATTACATGACAATATAAATAGTGAAGCTATTATTTTTATGGTGATTTTATCAACATGAAAATAGCAGAATGGCTATTTTAGTCATTGAAAGTTATATTATCATATTATATTTATAATTAAGTTAAATGAGGTCCATACTTTCAATAGAATATACCCTAAAAATTCAGGTATACATTAGCATTAGCCTTGTATACCAAGTCAAATCTGTATAGTTGGCATGCATAATTTTTAAAAACATAGCGTGCATACATAACCTGGCATGTACTTTATAGAATCACATAAAACTAAAAGAGTTGCTATAAAAAGATAGAAAAATTCACTTTTAAGTGTAAATTTCAAGCTTTCTAGTGTTTAGCTTGTAATAAGACAGTCAAACAAATATTTATGCATATTAATTTTCCACTGTAAATAGTACTAGCAAGAAAGATAAATAATCAACCAAATTATCAGCCAAAAACATTTTTATAGAACTCAAAAAGGTCATTTATTGTTGCAACACTGGCCTAGACAAGTGTGGGCACTAGGCATGCACTTACTATGGGCTAGGGCCTAAGATACGGATGGTCAGTTAAAAACTATAAGTTACTATTGTATCATTCACTCTTATTTTTACTCTTATATTTACAGTACAGCTTCTTAGAATCTGTTAGAGTCTATGTAGTGGCTCTAAATTTTGGCAATAAGATGGCCGCCATCTCTATTGTTGAATGGATTCTATATTAGTGACATGGCCACCTTTTATGTCTTTAAGTTTGAACCCATTCAAATATTCAATGCTAATGCTAACGACACGGCCGCTGGCGATGTGCAGGGTTCCCACTCTCGAGTGTGACACATTCTATATTACGGAAACGGCCGCCGTCTGTAAGTTTTTGCATTATAGACTCGGCCATCGTGTATTTAAGCGTGGCCTTTGTTTTATATGTTGACCGTAGAAATAGTGTCATTTTGACGATTAATACGGTCACCATAACAATAACAACTGCCAATTAAAAAACGAAAATTCCCTAGGCTAAGCTGTCCATAATATGTCATGACAGATTAGACAGAACCCAAATATGCTCAAAATGTGAATCATTACTAGTTTCCACCGCAAAATGCGATACTTACTTGTCGTGCACCCTGTACAGTAGATTGTAGGACGATTTTCTTTACACCTAGAACACTTCATGTTCTCTGTGGTGCAATACCTGAGAAAATGAAAATGAAAACAAGTCTAGTTTTAAATAAAATTTTCATGTATATAAACAAAATGTGTAAAATTTAGTGTAAATATATTAGGAAAGTTTAATTAATTACTTCTCTTGCTTACCACATCTTAAAAAATTAATATAAAAATGCGCAGTGTAGATGTTCATGTTAATAAAAAACAAGATTCAAAAGCCGTTGGATGTCCACGACAGGGTTTGAAGTATTGAAGAGTGAAGACTATCAAAACACGCGCTTCTGATTGCGGATTATTTATTTGTACAATCCTTGCCGATCGATCTAAAAACGCGAGTGAGACACAAGAATTTTATCCGAGCCACAGCTACTACACTGTAAATTTGACTGAGTCTTGATTGCTTTCCATTTCAAATTTATTCTTCAAAATTTAAATTCATACTGTATTGAATACTGTATTGAATACTGTATTGATTAATTGAGAAACCAACTGAGAGACCAACACTGTATCGCGTCACTCACTGTGCGCGGGCCCAATTTGCTACATGAACAACCGCGTGGTAGAACCAAACTATACTGTACATGTAGTGTGCTAGAAAAACTACTAAACTCTGAGATTAACTTCAGGCTTCATTCCAGTCTCTAAATTGGCATCCCCTTTCGGAGAACATGTATGTACACAAAACTTATTGCATAAGTTACAGATTAGTAGGTATCCGTCTGTAATCTTAATATATGTACAAAAAGAGAATTGCATGCAAGTTTGATTTAACTTCTCGAGTGTCTGATAGCAGACAGAAAAGAGCTCGGTGTATTTGTTGACGTCGTGATTTATCCAGCACTACTAGACGACATAGAATCAGCCATGCCAGTATTTTAATCTCCCAATTAGTACGAGCACAGCACTATACTACTGCATGCTACTACTGTTTGAACTGACATCAGTAGCCTTTGCAGAACACTCTGGCATCGCACATGCGTCTGCAACAAAGCGACATGGCCACGTGCGCGTGAATTCCTCGTTTAATTATTGTCGCCTCATCCGGTAGGTCGTCTAGAAGCTCGTCAGTTGATTGCTCGCTAGTAGGATTGCCGGATCTCTTTTTCCAAGGTGGCGGAGCGCTTAGCGGCAGATATCCCTGAGCCGGATCGATGTAGCCGTCTTTGATTCCGAAGCTCTCCAGGTGTTTGATTGACCGGCAGAGCCAGTCTATCATGACTGGACTGGCCGGACCGCAATAAAGGAATTTGCCTTTATGCTGTGACTCAGCGCTGGTTTGACAGCAGCTGATAGACATGACCATCAGACTCAGCAGGAGCGCAAGGCCTTGGCTCTTCCGTCCGGATAGAAGGTTTACTAAAACATAAAGGATATAAAACGTCACATGAGCGTATACAACAATGAGAAGTGAGTGCCGGTCTTAAGAAGCAAAGCCAGGAGGGCAAAAAATGGAAAGTTGAATGAAGTATAAAAATCATTACAGTGAAGGGTTCACATTCTGAAAGTAGAGCTACAATTTTGAGAAATCTAAAGTCAACAACTGGGGAAGAGTAGCTATTTAGTGTCTAACACGTCCTGAATGCATGGGCATTGGCGGAATGAGCATGATTTACCGATAGCCTCTTCACTTGGCTGTGGGTCAACCTGTAGAAGTATCAGAAGCCCTCCTGCAAAACTAACTACAAGTCAGCGACACAGCAACATAACACTGGCACGCTGTAGCAAAGCGTCTCAAGTTCTACCTACTAAAAATTAAAGACGCGAAAATGTACATGTCAGGTGAACAAAGACTTACCGTTACCCATGACAAATGCTCGTTCGCGGCTCAAAAAACTCTTATCTACTATTTAGGAAGCTGAGAATTTCCAACTGGCAGCGACTGTGCGCTCGGCTACGAAGCGCTTAAATATACGCTTCAACGCTTCATCCGATCTTAGTTCCAGATGTTCCACATCAATACGTTTCTCATCTTGATTCCAGATGCCTTCTATCATCCATGAGAATTCGCTGAGGCTTCTCAAAAGATTGCGAATCGGGTTACTGCGCGGCTAAATGCGTTATGTCGACAAAAATTGTGAAATAAAAATACTTGGATTAAGCGCACAGTGCTAAAGATTTTCTTACTAGATTACCGTCTGGGACAGCGTCAAAAGGCGGGAACAGAACATTTTCTTTAGAGAATAAAGAAAATTAGAAAATTCTGCGAGTCGATGCTTAATTTTCCTGTCCGCCAGTTGAAAATTCTAAGAATCGAAGAATGAGCCATATTTGGAACGATTAAAATCATAGCTGTCATCATGACTCTTGCATGGGGTCACGCAAGTCTGCCCTTAACACTAGAACTATCAAGAGGGGGGCCCTGACAATGTTTTTTTGCTGCGCCGGACTGAATACACTGGCGCTTATGGGAAAAATCCGACCTTCTGGCAAAATTGTCGAATATCTCGACGGTCCGAAGGGCTGGCAAATTGATTCTTGTTCGAAAAGGGGCGCAACTAAAAGTTAGCCCGTGTTCTTGAATTTCGTGTGCCTGCGTTGCTCCGTTCCGGCTCAGCAAAAAAATTGTCAGGGGGGATTCCCCCCACTCTTGGTAGTTCGACGGGCGCAAAAATGGCTTGGTATTCCTACAGTCAATATAAGCGAGCAGAGACGGAAACAGGCGCAAACCAAGCACCAGGGTTTTGCTAAGAGGCGCCAGCACCGCCGCTTTAGCACCAGGAGCGCCAGCGCAAGGAACGCCAGCGCTAGGGGCACCAGAACCTTGTATGTCTCCCAAATAGCTTGTTGTGATTGTATAATTTTATTCTCTGGATAAAGCATTTCAGTTCAAGATATTGACTATGTAGCTCTGGATTATCGGTAATCCATAATCTATATTTACGATAGATTGAAATCTATGGAAAGAGGTAGATTCATGCCCGTTGCCAATGGTATGCACTGCAGGATGTTGCAAGTCTGTATAAAAAATATGTTCCTGACATTTGGACAAGCGCTTGTGAAATTCAATGTTAATTCAAAAAAATTATCTTAATATTTATAGCGAAGTGGGTGCTTGGAAAATTGATTTTAATATTGATATTTTATTCGCCGTGTTATCGCCTTGATTAGTATCCCTGAAAATTAACTTTGAAGGTATTGCTTAATCAAAAGCATAGGATTTACGTCAAAAATAAACAGATACATACATTTTCTATAGGCACATACTAGCTAATAATTTTTATCCAAGTTTGATGAGACGCATCGGAGGCATTTGCTTTATGGCGATAATCGTTCATTATAGATAATCAGAAGAATGAAAAACTGTTGTTGGGAATCAGCGAGCTACAGTGCTAATGGAGGATAATCATGCAGTGTAGTGTCGATAATAAATTAATGGTTCCCGTAAATAGCTGCTAAAACGTACATGTAATCATGACTACTGTGAATAGACTAGTCCTTCCTTCACATGGAAATCCACCGATTAATCCAGCTTGATTCGAGTGCTGCCATTCCGATCAGCTGACTGTCTGCCTGTCAGTTGGGGTTGTCGACCACCAGCACGGCCTCGCCGTCCTTGTCGATGCACTGGCAGTTTTCTCTCTCCTCGCCGTCGATGTTTCTGCAGCGAAACGGCGCCGCGCCAATCGGCTTGCAGCTGAAGTCGGCAGCAACGCATTCTGGAATGGGCGAGTGGTGGACTGCCTAGCAACTGGATTGTTGCGGAGCTGGCCGGATGCAATGACTGAGGGAGGGCTGGCAGACATGCAGTGACTGAGGGAGGGCTGGCAGACATGCAGTGACTGAGGGAGGGCTGGCAGACATGCAGTGACTGAGGGAGGGCTGGCAGACATGCAGTGACTGAGGGAGGGCTGGCAGACATGCAGTGACTGAGGGAGGGCTGGCAGACATGCAGTGACTGAGGGAGGGCTGGCAGACATGCAGTGACTGAGGGAGGGCTGGCAGACATGCAGTGACTGAGGGAGGGCTGGCAGACATGCAGTGACTGAGGGAGGGCTGGCAGACATGCAGTGACTGAGGGAGGGCTGGCAGACATGCAGTGACTGAGGGAGGGCTGGCAGACATGCAGTGACTGAGGGAGGGCTGGCAGACATGCAGTGACTGAGGGAGGGCTGGCAGACATGCAGTGACTAAGGGAGGGCTGAATGACATGCAGTGACTGAGGGAGGGCTGGCAGACATGCAGTGACTGAGGGAGGGCTGGCAGACATGCAGTGACTGAGGGAGGGCTGGCAGACATGCAGTGACTGAGGGAGGGCTGGCAGACATGCAGTGACTGAGGGAGGGCTGGCAGACATGCGGTGACTAAGGGAGGGCTGAATGACATGCAGTGACTGAGGGAGGGCTGGCAGACATGCAGTGACTGAGGGAGGGCTGGCAGACATGCAGTGACTGAGGGAGTGCTGGCAGACATTCAGTGACTGAGAGAGGGCTGACAGACATGCAGTGACTGAGGCGAGTTAGGGCGGCGCTGGAAGGGACGAAGAGCTGTGCTCAGAAACTTACTCCTAACTGAGGTTGGCAGGATTGTATTGCCGCTCGAATCGCAGCGGAACTCGTGGCACATGTTGGTCCAAGACTCGCCTTCCAGGTGGTCGCTGCCGTCAATCGGGTCGACGCAGGTGGTCTCTGCAAGTTTGGTTCGGCGTCTAAGTGCATTGTGTAAGCTCAACTGAGGAAGGTGCACTCAGTGTTTTAGCATTAGCAAGCATAACAGTCCCATGAGTGCTGATGTTTGAAGCTCTGGTGTCTTTTCGCCGAGACTCTTATCCGGGACTTTTTTGCGAAAGATCAAAAAACTCTTGAACAACTCTTGGTTTACATTTAGAAACTTTTGAGCAACTTACTGCAAGTTTCACTTATCTCGCTTTTGAAATGCTTGATGCACCTTTTAGAAGTGTCGTACTTGAAGTTTACCATATTAATATGCATTTTTCTGAACCGACAGAGCGAGATGGACTTGAACTGAACATCGGCGTCGCAGAACTTCGGGTTCGGGGGCTTCAACTCCATGCAGAGCCGCTGTGAGAATTTTTCAGCCCAAGGCTTCAGCTGCTCAAACTTTTCAAAAACGAAAAGGTTTTTATCGGACTCTGGCGATGTGATCAAATTTAGCTCGCGCCTGTTGTTGCAAGATGTTGTGTTGTTGCTATGAGCACTTAAACTGTACAGTGTCCAGCCTTGTTAGGTTTCCTGAACTAAAAACCTCCTCATTTCATACACAGGGGTCACAGGGTCACCAAACTCCTTTTTTCCGTGAGCGGGTAAATTTAGCACCATGAGCTAAACTTAATATTTTTATGTTTTGCAGTAGGATTTACACAAGGTTTGAGCCAGCAACCCAGGAAGCTCGATCATTTATCAGTCCTCTAAAACCATCTGTCCTTGGTGTGGCTTGATAACTCACCATAAGTTTCAATCAAGTTATTCTATAAAACTTACAGCAGCAGTTTAGAATAGAAAAGTATAGAATAGAACACAATGATTCATGTAGAATCCACTATTGGCTACTTTGCCATAAAGAGTGACACCGTCGTTTTTGTTGGTTGATACATGTGGATGATTTCTAGAATTTTATAATTACGTTACCTACAACCAGCAGCCTTGGTGCCCATTTTTTATCGACCAAAACCGCAACTTCAGCTAATTCCATCTAGTTAGGGAAACCCGTTGCAATAGGTAAAGAACCCAAATAAAAAAACAGATCACAATAAAAGCTCACAGTTCGTAGTTTGTCACTTTGCCGACTCCTACCGCATACAGCGTGACATTGTCGTTTTTTATTTCCGATACTGTTTGATACAGTACTTCGGCATCATTACTTGAACCATCCGTGATGATAACGACAGCTTTGAAAACGTTTTTTCGCCCTTTGGAGTTGAAAAGCTTCCTGACTTCTTTGAGAGCGTGACCAGTATGTGTGTTCCTATACTTCCCCACAGTCCTGCTTTTTTCAATCTTTGTTAGAATTTTCGACTTGTCGAACTCATCTCCAAGGCCAACTAGCATTTCTAGCAGATCCGTCACTACCATTATTGATTTTACGTAAGTAGAAAAACCATTGAAGGTAACAACACCAATCCGAACATTTTTCTCTCCAAGATTTAGCGACTCGACTATTGTCTTCGCCGAGTTCGCAACAGTGTGGTATTTGCTATGAATGCTACCAGATTTATCCAGCATTATCACCACATCTGCGACTTGATCTTTGCACTCCCTTGCTCCAGCTGGAAAATAGACATCCTTGCTGACTGACTGACTGACTGACTGACTGACTGACTGACTGACTGACTGACTGACTGACTGACTGACTGACTTAAGTGAGTGACTGACTGACTGACTGACTGACTGACTGACTGACTGACTGACTGACTGACTGACTGACTGACTGACTGACTGACTGACTGACTGACTGACTGACTGACTGACTGACTGACTGACTGACTGACTGACTGACTGACTGACTGACTGACTGACTGACTGACTGACTGACTGACTGACTGACTGACTGACTGACTGACTGACTGACTGACTGACTGACTGACTGACTGACTGACTGACTGACTGACTGACTGACTGACTGACTGACTGACTGACTGACTGACTGACTGACTGACTGACTGACTGACTGACTGACTGACTGACTGACTGACTGACTGACTGACTGACTGACTGACTGACTGACTGACTGACTGACTGACTGACTGACTGACTGACTGACTGACTGACTGACTGACTGACTGACTGACTGACTGACTGACTGACTGACTGACTGACTGACTGACTGACTGACTGACTGACTGACTGACTGACTGACTGACTGACTGACTGACTGACTGACTGACTGACTGACTGACTGACTGACTGACTGACTGACTGACTGACTGACTGACTGACTGACAATTATTGGAAGAACAGGAAACTCACAGCAGTCCACTTTGTGCTTCTCTACATATGTCACGCATGATTGTTTCTTTCGGTCGAAGAACTGCAGCGTCTCCAGAATGGCCAACTTGCCGTCAGCTTGGCATGAACCAAGACTTCGCTCCATCTTGCTGCAGGACTGCTTCTCGGCTGGAGAGGGCAAATGTTAATTTCAAGTTTTCTACCTGGTTTTTGAGGTAGTCTTAGTGAATAAAAAATTTGTTGTGATTTTACCGGAAGCATAAGTGCAATTTCAAAAGTCAACAAAACTAATATCTGTAGAAATTAACAGTACTTTAGAGGAGAGGCAGAACCATAAAGCCTCATCCTTGCCTTTTGGAGCCTTGCCTCTCCAGTCATTTTTACCATATAAATCTACCAGCTTCCATCAAGTGACCATCTTGTGATGACTATATCATCACAAGAAGTACTTTTGGTGGCTAAAAAGGGGTCACAATGCATTGTAGTACACGTGATGTGCAATAAACTAAGTAGTAGCAAAAATCGATGGCAAGACGGTCAATATCAATACTTCATAAAAAGAACCTTGAGTCCTGCTCAAGTGAGAATACGTTCTGCATTTTACAACAACAACCTTATAAGCTGAATATAATTTTAATAAAACATATTGCAACTCCATAAATGCCACAAGATTAGGTTTGTACATTTTCGGCATCAAGTTGTTAATTTTGATGCCCCAACAAGTTTACTGTAAATTTTGCATTTAAATAAAAATACTTCCAACTTGCAGAGACAGGAAGTCTCTGTTTTCAAATGAAAAAGAAGCCGTAAGAGATAGATAAATCGGCAAATGGAGTAACTCACTGCAAGACTGAAATGATCTCGCGATGTGCTGTCTGCAGACTCCGATCTTAGACGAGGTGAAAGCGCCAGCAACATTGAACGTCAGTACATGCTGCGACTTTGCAAAGCAAGTTTCAGGCTTTACCGTCTGCCCCGAGTGTTTGCAGGTTGGTGGAAGACACATTTTAATGTTCAGAGACTTGACGGACTCCATAGCCTTGTTATTGTTCTTGAAGAGCAGGTAGCTGGTTCCGAAAATGGCTTTCAGTACCCGGCTAAAATTCAAAGTGGAGAGCTACATCATTTTGTCATATCTTCCACAATTAGCTGGTATTATAATGTAATATCAGCCAGTTATAAAATCGTATTGTAGCTTAATGAAGCTACTGTGGGTCACAAATTGGTGTTGAACCTGTGTGCCAAAACTGCAAATGCACGCACTGCCCCGCCGCCAAGTGCTTTAGTGCCCATCAACCTAGAGAGAGGACGACTATCTGTGGATGGTCGAACGCTACCAAACCATCAAGAGCTGCCACACCAACAGATGGACTGTCACAGAAACCTTAGAGACGCAGTTTCTATCCCTCTTGCTGTATACATGAACAGCCAAGCACTAAACAACTTTAACCTATTTTAAATTCAGGAATCTCAACTGAATTTAGAACATAGCTTTGATGGTAGCTTGCTTTTGTAGCAAAAGACAGTATTAACAAAACCGAACCACCTGTTCCACAATCCGCCGATTCCGATTGCGTGCACTGCGTTTCCCGTCAACTTCAGGACTGCGACTTCCGACTTAATCGAAGCCAGTTCCGCGTCGCTCGATCCCGTTATTCTCTCAGCGCACTGCCTGTCCTTTACCAGAGCTAAGAGTCTTGGAGTCGGAGCAGCCCTGGCCTTGTTGAGCACGGACTCCCGAGCCAGCTTGATGCCCTTCGAGATTTCGGCTCGTTCGGAACTCATCGTCAGCCTGTCGACCGCGGAGTTGAAGTCCGACAGAGACGTCAGGTCGTCGAAGTTGGCGAGAACCTGCGCAGTCTGCGACATGCCGATCAGAGCCAGTCGAGTTTTTGTCGGACCGATTGGAAATTTAGAGACCAAGGCCTTCACCTCTGAGAGCAGCCTGTCGAACTGTGTTTGAGAGCATGAAGACGATGTGTCCACTGCGACCACCAAGTCAAGGTTGATGCAGGGGCTTGTCGAGCAGCTGAGCTCAATCTGATGCACCAGTATTAAGAGAGCAATGACAGACAGAACCTTCCAGCATCTTGTTGGATAAGTGTTGGAGAGCATTTCGATTTGTGAGCCGATTATTAAAGTGTAAGCTACGCTTTTCTTTCACAGCTAAAACTCTATGAAGTATCGCTTAAGCTGGTCCCTTTGACTTTCGTACTTATATTGAAGACTTTGGTTCGTTTGTCTTTGGCAAAAGCTCCTTTCAGTATTACAGAAACGCGTCTCACTGTACCTAAGCAAGTGAAATATTTACTGCCATAAACAACTTAAGTTTTTACATACCCTTTGCGCTTGAATTCTGAGCTTTAAATTGACAGTGTAAGAAATTAAGTAGTTTTTTTGCAAATCAAATTTCTGCTATAATGCAGATGTTCATTGGGCCCGATCCATGCTCAAAATGCTAGTCTGCTATTAGTATAGATGGCCTTTGTTGTTGTTGGGGGAGAGAGCTAGTCTCGCCTCGGATCAGCCTAGGGAAAAGCTCTACCGCGGGGTAATTAAGAGTGATTCCACCCACCAGGTTCATATAGCCCGGGTCACCAGGATTGGAGCTAGGAGTCTTGCCCTAGCGACTGCAGGGTTCAAAAAATTGAGGAGGACACCGAGGACCCAAACAGTGGAATCAGGTAGACGACTTCTAAGCAAGGACAACTTTAGTATAAGGACGCAACACTCAAAATCTAAGGCAATTTTTTGAAGGCAACTTTTTTGCTGAAAAAATTACACTAAGGAGATAAAAAGTCTTAATTTTTTCAGCACAAAAATTGTTTTTGCTTTCGATAGAATGCAGACCCAATGTTTATCTTTCGATATGTTTTGCCTTTCATAACCTCTATTGATATTCATAAAGCTTTTCGTTCAGAAAATTAGGATTCTATGTTAATTTTTTATTCTACGTAAATTTGCACATTTCCTGTGGCTAAAAACCATTAAAATGGCACGGCTCGGCTCATTGGTTTTACGAATCTATTTTGTCATTCGTAGCTGACTGTGTAACAATGTAACGATATATACCGATTTTTTTCGGCAGCAATTGCGTAAGCTGAAGCCGCGTAGCCGAAAAAAATCGGTACATGTCATTATTGTACCCTTTTGACTTCCCTTGTCTATGGCCCAGACATAGTGCGGATGCTGAGTATGAAATGCGATTGTTGCCGGAATGCGCTTTGAAAGGGTTGTAGAGATAATCAATCGTCTATGGCAAATTTAGTTGCTCTCTAAATGAAAGGGTTGTAGAGATAATTAATCGTTTATGGCAAATTTAAAGGACAGTGAAGACAGCTAGCCTGGCTGCCATGAGTTAATTCTCAAGTTGATTTTGAGCTTGAATTAATTCTCCTATTCGGAGTGCAAATAGGAAAAGTAGCTATGATTCGCTACGCAAACATTCCTGGCGGAGAAATATGTGGACTCTCCACGGACGAGTTGGCTTTTGTCACCCGAGAGTCGAGCACGCGCTACGTTCTGGAGATGGACAACCTGGATGCGTCGTCCAGTTCCAACGGGCTGCCTGAGCTAGGTAGCGAAGATCTGGAAATGTTGGACCGACTTGAGAGTGACTCAGTGCCGAAATCGACCGAGACGCAACGGAAGCTTCACGTGGGTCCAAAGTCACCAAGATTGACGACGATGCGGAATCCACCATCGAAAGTGTGACAACTGGGTCTGATAGAGGCGAGCTGATGAAAGCACCCGAGGGCGGCCAAGACCTGCCGAGAAGCCTCTGTGGTGGTCAGTTCCACAACTGCACATTCAACTTTTACGGAAAGTAAAACAATTGATTCGATCGGTTTGTTCTTAAGAACTTTTTGTGACTATGAAACACTTTCGCCGTGTTGCTATTGTTGTTCCTTGTTTTGATAGCCAAATACATTCGTCTGAAATCCGGCAACAATCGAAAAAAGCCGACAAACAATTAAATTGTTACCGCAAGTATGAATGCCGGAAACCATAGACAAAAGGGAACAATATAGGATTCAATATACTTGGTTTTGAGTGCTTAAATATCTAGGTCACGAGTGCGCGAAGAAACATAGGAAAGTAAGTAGACAATTGACGTTTAGACAAATAAAGTATTATAGCATTCGTTTGAGCATTAATTATTAACAGTTTGTTCTGTTGTTTCTTCTATTCGAAGTATTGTATATTCCGTTTCTGCGAAATACTGCGGCATCGTTAATAAATGATAATAAATTTAATGACCGCTTTAATAATTTAATGTACGCTTTTTGGTTGGCGCGAGATGGGGAGTGCCCATAGACTATAGGATTAATGCAAACTTTTCGACATTGCAATCAATCGTGTTACAATGTAACGATATATACCGATTTTTTTCGGCAGCAATTGCGTAAGCTGAAGCCGCGTAGCGGCTGAAGCTTAGTAGAGCAATTGCTGCCGAAAAAAATCGGTACATGTCATTATTGTACCCTTTTGACTTCCCTTGTCTATGGCCCAGACATAGTGCGGATGCTGAGTATGAAATGCGATTGTTGCCGGAATGCGCTTTGAAAGGGTTGTAGAGATAATCAATCGTCTATGGCAAATTTAGTTGCTCTCTAAATGAAAGGGTTGTAGAGATAATTAATCGTTTATGGCAAATTTAAAGGACAGTGAAGACAGCTAGCCTGGCTGCCATGAGTTAATTCTCAAGTTGATTTTGAGCTTGAATTAATTCTCCTATTCGGAGTGCAAATAGGAAAAGTAGCTATGATTCGCTACGCAAACATTCCTGGCGGAGAAATATGTGGACTCTCCACGGACGAGTTGGCTTTTGTCACCAGAGAGTCGAGCACGCGCTACGTTCTGGAGATGGACAACCTGGATGCGTCGTCCAGTTCCAACGGGCTGCCTGAGCTAGGTAGCGAAGATCTGGAAATGTTGGACCGACTTGAGAGTGACTCAGTGCCGAAATCGACCGAGACGCAACGGAAGCTTCACGTGGCAAGGTTCCGACAGTTCCTCAACGGTAACCACGGTGAGTAAAGATTGCATGGCCTACTCACTTCAGTAAAACTGTAAGAATACTGTCTTACCCAACTGCTGAAACTTAGGTGAACTGTTTGGCCAAGGCCGGTTTCGATAATCAAGCGATTACACTAATGACGGGACACAAGAATTCGAGCTCAGTGGATGTATACAAGCGGCGAGACATGGACTGTGTGGCCCGAATGAGCGCTTGTCTGGCTGCCTATGGGTCCAAAGTCACCAAGATTGACGACGATGCGGAATCCACCATCGAAAGTGTGACAACTGGGTCTGATAGAGGCGAGCTGATGAAAGCACCCGAGGGTGGCCAAGACCTGCCGAGAAGCCTCTGTGGTGGTCAGTTCCACAACTGCACATTCAACTTTTACGGAAAGTAAAACAATTGATTCGATTGGTTTGTTCTTAAGAACTTTTTGTGACCATGAAACACTTTCGCCGTGTTGCTATTGTTGTTCCTTGTTTTGATAGCCAAATACATTCGTCTGAAATCCGGCAACAATCGAAAAAAGCCGACAAACAATTAAATTGTTACCGCAAGTATGAATGCCGGAAACCATAGACAAAAGGGTACAATAGCAATTTTTGTGCTGAAAAATGAAAACTTCCTATCTCCGTATTGTATTTTTCGGCAAAAATTTGTCTTCAAAAATTGCCATAGACTTTGAGTGTTGCATCCTTCTACTTAAGTTGTTCTTGCTTCTAAGACTTCCCCCAGGCCACCACCCCAACGGCACAACCCGAGTGTGCGCGCAAAAAAGAGAGAATTAGAAAAAAAAATCGGAAAGTTCCGCTTCTCGCCGAGAGCGGGACCCCGAGAATAACCCAGGCATTGTTTTTACCTATAACAAGGCAACCAGGGCCCCGAGTCTACGGAAAAGGCTTTCAGATTGGAACGAGTCTGGGCAGCTGACTTTTGCCAAAGTTGAATGCACGCTTTAACCGATTCTACCACAGTTGACCATAGACATGTTGCTGGCAGGCATATGCTTTTTCTCTGGACTACCAAAATTGAAGTCACTTTTGCCAAAGTCGAGCTTGAAAAGGTATATTTCAACCTTGTGCAGCGGGACTCGTGCTATTTAAAGCTGCTATTTGATCGTTCAACTCGTCACGATCGTTCAATACTAAAGCGAATATTCTTATTTGATCCAGCGTGCAAGAATGCTTTGGAAGTCGCCATATGCGTGCAGAAATGCAAGTTTCTATGGTAAAAGCACCTTGAATTTACATGTGCACTCCGTGCAGGAATGTCAATCGTGCAAGAATGTAATGCGCAATGTTTCTATATTTAGCATAACAGCCATAGACTACAAGCATAATCTTCTTTCCATCGTGCAAGAATGTTCAGACTAGCTCGCGCATATTTTTTCTATGGTTCAAGTCTACTCCACACCCCCAGCTCCACCCTTGTCTACTTTAGCCACACATGTTGGATCAAATAAGAATGGGAACCAAGCACTTTGACTTGTGCGTCTATGGCAAAAACCCTCGTGCGCTACGCGCACTCGTGTTTCAGCCATTGACGCACTCGTCAGCGTGCTAGATTCCTCCAATCAGATAATTAGAACATTCCATAATCAAGTGACGCAAGTTCATATTTTAGACAAAATTTTAGTGAGAAACAAAAAAATGCAATTGTTTAAAATTATTTCCTTTTTTACATAAATTCTGTTGTGTATGCGGCCAAGGACTACTTAACAACTCAGGACGCTACACTCGCGAATGGTAGAAATTCTAGAAAAGGCCGCTTGCTTTAGCTATGTCTATGGCAATGAAGCCTTTTCACTAACATTCTTTCATATTCTCAATGCTGGTTCAGGCCAGCACTGCTGGTTTGTAGCAATAATTTGTTTCGTCTAAAATCTTGATAAATAGCAACACTCTTTTTCATCAAAATGCCAATGAATTGCTGCATCCCTGGATGCAGAAGCAATTATAAGAGCGGTGAAAAATGCACTGTTTTTGGCTTTCCAAAGGAAGAAGCTGAAGCTGAGGCATGGCTCAATGCGTTGCCTGTGCAAGCTAAGGTAATTTATGTAGCCTTTTGAACCTAATTTTTCGTTTCTACTATAAAGATACTTATATTAACTGAATTGTGATGATCATTTCATTCTATCTGTGGAAGGCTAGCATCTACATGGGAGTTTGCAAAAATCACTGGCCTGAAAATGCACCACTGAAACGAATTAACCGCCATACACGCGCGCCCCATCGACCCACCCGCAATCTTTAAAGATTTTTCATTGACTTCCCTGCGTCAGACTGTCTCAAGTAAGTATGAATGGTTGTGTACTTAGTTAACTTACTAAGTTGTATCAGCCTGTTTCAAATATTTTAGGACGCTCTAGAGATGCTGGTCGGCGAGGTGTGCTGTTAGTCGACAGAGCTAGGGCCCCTGATGAATTGACTGCCTTCAATGCTGTCGACAGAGTTGTCTCGTGGGCACTATTCATTATGTCAGCTTTAAGCCTGAATTTTGTTACCTCCGGAGGCTGGATTGTTCAAATGTCAGGATTTGCGAGTCGATTTTTTGCTCATTCATGAGCGCACTGTTAAGTCCTCCGTTCGAGTTAAGAGCGACTTCACAGTCTTGGCGTATCGGCGCGATGTGCTTGTAAAAATTTATCGTCAAGGTCATGGAGGCTGCTATTACATATCAGTGGATCAGATTATGGCTAGTGCTCGCCTCCGCCGCATACAGCTCTATGCGCAACTTCACGCTTCGCCACCAGATCACTCGCCATCAGCATGTTGTCAGCATGATGTCACCGATGAAGAGACTGTCAGTTTTGACGAGCTAAGTTTATCCGTTGCTCGAATTTCTACCGAAGAAAGCCTCTCTTTACTACATTTGTGGCTACGTTTCCCACAAAGAAAATTTGCCTGACCGAACAATTGCAACAAGTTTGCCTGGTCTGGATACTTCCACTGCTTGTAGTGAGTTCACTACGCTTGTATCTCGAGGGAAACTGAGCCATCCGCCTGAATGGTTAGTTGTCTTTGCCTGCTTCTGTTATGCCCATTCTCTTGGTTCTGGGCAGCGTTGTGTTAGCAGTTCCGTGCTTGTATTTGAGAAAATCTTCGAAATTTTTTTGATGTTCAACTGGACCGAGATCTGCTGCGTGGAGTGTCTCGAAGACTGGCCAACTCCATCTATAAATGCATGGTGCGCAGAGATTCCGAGACGTCCAGACAATCAACCACCGTTTGCTCTCGCTGACTCCGCAAACTGAAGCCTAGCTGAATGTTTCTTTCAAACACCTGTATATTTTCAAACTTTGTTATAGCCGTCTATGTTTTCCTTATACAGTTATGTCCGGAGTTTTCCGGTTCGTTGCATATCGTACTTTTCAATTGTCATTTACAATTCTTATGCTGGGAATATTTGCATATATTTATTGTTTGTATAACTGTAAAAATAATTATTATAGCGCAAAACTTTTATAATTACTCGTATCTATCACTTAGTACTTGCTTCTTTATCCAAAAGGCTTATTAAAAAACCATAGACAGCCAAATCAAGCGGCCTTTTCTAGAATTTCTACCATTTGCGAGTGTAGCGTCCTAAGTTGTTAAGTAGTCCTTGTATGCGGCTTACGCCGGTTGGAGTGCTCGCGTTCAGATTGGCTGGGGGTGTCCGTCTGCCCAGACCGGCCTCGGCCGGGTGGGGGGTTTGGTGTTTGCTGAATCATGCTTTTAATTACAATATAAGTGCGCACCGGCTTTTCAAGGCTTTGTGACTTTGAACTTTGGCTTTGAAATCGCTTCTCGCATCTTATTCATTTAGCCATGCTGCCTCAAGGTACAACATGGCGACGAGTCTGAGCATTTCCGAGCCACGCGTGTTTCTCGCCCACCCAGGACAGCTACACACGCCTTAGAATCGTTGGATCGAAGGATTCAAGATCTACCTGGAGGCCTTGGACCTAAAGAAAGCATCGGATGCACGCAAGAAGGCGATTCTCGTTCATCTGCTAGGCGAGGAAGGCCAGAGAGTCTACGCGCTGAGGAATCTGCCACGACGAGCGTTGATACGTTTGACAAGCTGGTGGCTGCACTGACAACGATCTTCGGTCAGTCGCACAGCACAATCAGCAACCGCTACAAGCTCAAGTCGCGTTCCCAGATGCCAGGTGAGCCAGTCAGCCAGTTCGTCGACGCCCTCCGAGAACTCGCGGCATAGAGAATCCTCCATAGACGCGTTTCAGTAACACTGAAAGTAGCTTTTGCCAAAGACAAACAAAGCAAGAGATAACTCAAGTTTTGACTTACCCATTGCACTAAAATTCTGAATTCTAAAAGTCTCAATGTGGTTTTGTAGTTAAACTTTCGATACCATAGTTTACAGCTGATGCAAAGTAACAAGCACTAATATATAAATAACATTTCGGTATTGTGCAAAGCTTTCCATTTAATCGGTCCGGTTTTTTCTCAAGCTTAGATACATTTGTAATTCGATTTGTAGTCGCATCAGGCGCACAGCATTCAGGCTAAGTTAATAACAGAGGTTCGATTGCTTGAGTTTTGAGACGCATCGATTCGGTGTAGATGAGAAGCAGAATTAATTGGCGATTAATAATAAAGCCAACACAAAACACAGACTAATAAATTTTATAAAGGTGTGATGAGACGCATCAGGGGCTGCTCATAAGTATACAAACATCAGATCAACAAGTAACTTCGACTGTTATTAACGGACTAGTTCTTTCACACAGCAAGCCACCGATTATTCCAGCTTGATTCGAGGGCCGCGATACCAATCAGCTGACTGTCTGCCTGTCAGTTGGGGTTGTCGACCACCAGCATGGCCTCGCCGTCCTTGTCGATGCACTGGCAGTTTTCTCTCTCCTCGCCGTCGATGTTTCTGCAGCGAAACGGCGCCGCGCCAATCGGCTTGCAGCTGAAGTCGGCAGCAACGCATTCTGGAATGGGCGAGTGGTGGACGGCCTAGCAACTGGATTGTCGCGGAGCTGGCCGGGTGCAGTGACTGAGGGTTGGCTAGCAGACATGCAGTGACTGAGGGAGGGCTGGCAGACACGCAGTGACTGAGGGAGGGCTGGCAGACATGCAGTGACTGAGGGAGGGCTGGCAGGCATGCAGTGACTGAGGGAGGGCTGGCAGACATGCAGTGACTGAGGTGACTTGGAGCGGCGCTGGAAGGGACGAAGAGCTGTGCTCAGAAACTTACTCTTAACTGAGGTTGGCAGGATTGTATTGCCGCTCGAATCGCAGCGGAAGTCGTGGCACATGTTGGTCCAAGACTCGCCTTCCAGGTGGTCGCTGCCGTCAATCGGGTCGACACAAATGGCCTCTAAAAGTTTGGTTCGCATTAAGTGCATTTTGTAAGCTCAACTGAGCATGGTGCACTGAATATTTGAGTATTATTCTCCAGCAGTCCTATGACGGCTGGCGTTTGAGGCTACGGTGTCTTTTCATCGAGAGTCTTTCTTTGGGACTTAAAAGCAAACGATGAAAAAACTTTTGATTAAACCGTGAAATTCTTGGGCAACTCTTGAGCAACTCTCAAGTCTCAAGCTTTCAGGAAAATTGCACGTAGTATACTAGTATATCTGCATTATTGGTATTAAAGAGCATCACAATACACATGAAATATATAAAAATGAGAAAATGCAACTTACTGCAACCATTACTTATTTCGTTTTTAAGATGCTTGATGCACTTTTTAACGGTGTCGTACTTGAAGTTTACAGTTGTGGTTTGCATTTTTTCAGACAGACACGGCGAGATGGACTTGATCTGAACATCAGCTTCGCACAACTTCGGATTTGGCGGCCTCAACTCCATGCAAAGCCGAGCTGAGAAATTTAAAGCCCAATGCCTTAGCTGATCAAATTTGTTGAAAATGAAGAGGTTTCTGTCGGACTCTGGCGAGGTGATCATCTTCAGCTCGTCACTGTAGTTGCAGGATGTTGTGTAGTTGCTATGAGCACGGCACACTTATCGCATTTATAAAATAAATCAAAGGCGCACGGGGAGGGCCATAAACAAAGAAGTACAAAGTACAAGTACACAACACTGAATAGTCAGGGCTCATAGAGGTGGGATATGTGAAATTCTGAGTCTTTAGTCTCATAGAGAATCGCTGACATACCAAAACTTAACGTGCTGATTGCTGAACTTTTTTGGCTCCTGGAAGAATGACTAAACTGCTGTGACTTTCAGCAGGTTTAGAGTTAGTGCTTAGGATAGGGGTATTAGGCTCAGGGTTAGGGTTCAACCTTAAGAGAATCACCCTGCTAATCATTAAATGTTTATAGAGGTATCGCTCTATAATCATAGATACTCATAGGCTCTTGAAGGAAATCGCTTGAACTCTGCGGCTTAGGGGAATTGTTTACATGCTGAGGCTCATGGAAGGATTGCTGATATCCTAAACCCCCCTCGAACCCCCCCCCCCCGGAAAGCTAGCCCCCTAATTGTCTTGGTTCGTGAGAAGATCGCTGAAATGCCAAAGCTCATTGGGGAGTGGCTTAAATCCTTTGGCTCATGGGGGTTTCACAGATGCTTTGAGCCAAAGCTCATAGGGGATCTGATATCTTAGTCTGGACAGTTGTCTTAATAACTTAATGATTGAAGGCTTTAAAAATTAATGTGGGGCGCAGATTTCTAGTTCAGTGCTAAATTTACCCCTTCATTGGAGCAAAGGAGAGTTGTCTTATATATTTATAAGTCCACTACAAACAGGTGTCCTTGGTGTGAAATAATAACTCACTTCATACTGCTTTAAACTTTTCATACGCATTTTAAAGCAGTATAGAAATAAGACATATAAAGTGGCTCGCTGGTTCACGTCAAATTGGCTGTCGACTACTGTGCCATAAAGAGTGACACCGTGGTATTTAATATTTTTACATGTATATGATTTGTATACTTTTCAGCCAACCATTGGTGCTAATATCTTCTATCTAATTTAAAGAACAAACTAAAAATTAGATCTTAACAAAGAGGCTCACAAATCTAAGTCGTACGGGTCGCCGACTCCTACCGCATACAGCGTGACATCGTCGTTTTTTATATCCGACACTGCTTGAAACAGTTCTTTGGCGTCGTTGCTCCTACCATCCGTGATGATAACGACGGCTTTGAAAACGTTTCTTCGGCCTTTTGAGTTGAAAAGCTTCTTGACTTCTTTGAGGGCGGAACCAGTGTTCGTGCCCCGAAACTCATACTCATCTAAAGTCTTGCTTTCGTCAACCTTTCTTATAATTTCGAAGACGTCGAACTCATCGCCAAGGTTTACAAGCATTTCTAGCAGATCCCTCACATGCAGTTTTGATCCTGAGTAAGACGAATAGCCATTGAAGGATAGCACGCCAATCCGAACATTTCTCTCTCCAATGTTTAGCGACAGGATTATTGCCTTCGCTGAGTCCACAACAGTGCTGTAGTGACTACGAATGCTACCAGATTTATCCAGCATTATCACCACATCTGCGACTTGATCTTTGCACTCGCTTGCTCTGACTGGAAAATAGACATCCTTGCAGACTGACTGACTGACTGACTGACTGACTGACTGACTGACTGACTGACTGACTGACTGACTGACTGACTGACTGACTGACTGACTGACTGACTGACTGACTGACTGACTGACTGACTGACTGACTGACTGACTGACTGACTGACTGACTGACTGACTGACTGACTGACTTGAGTGAGTGAGTGGCTGACTGACTGACTGACTGACTGACTGACTGACTGACTGACTGACTGACTGACTGACTGACTGACTGACTGACTGACTGACTGACTGACTGACTGACTGACTGACTGACTGACTGACTGACTGACTGACTGACTGACTGACTGACTGACTGACTGACTGACTGACTGACTGACTGACTGACTGACTGACTGACTGACTGACTGACTGACTGACTGACTGACTGACTTGAGTGAGTGAGTGGCTGACTGACTGACTGACTGACTGACTGACTGACTGACTGACTGACTGACTGACTGACTGACTGACTGACTGACTGACTGACTGACTGACTGACTGACTGACTGACTGGCTAATTGACGAATGAGTGACTGACTGGCTGACTGACTGGCATTAATTGGAAGAACAGGAAACTTACAGCAATTCACTTTGTGCTTCTCCTCATATGTCACGCACGACTGTTTCTTTCGGTCGAGAAACTGCAGCGTCTCAACGATTTCCGAATTGCCGTCAGCTTGGCATGAGCCAATGCTTCGCTCCATCTTGTAGCAGGAATGTTTCTCGGCTGCAAGTGTTTGCTGGTGTACTTTACTCCAGTGTTGCCTTATTGTATATAAATTGATT
Organism: Macrostomum lignano; assembly: GCA_002269645.1. NCBI lineage: Eukaryota > Metazoa > Platyhelminthes > Macrostomidae > Macrostomum > Macrostomum lignano. Next base: position 230,049 of record NIVC01000075.1, on the reverse strand, counting down.
ATATATATGACTTTATTTGAACATCAATGATTGTAAATAGATGAAAGTGAAAGTAGATATGCAATTAGTGGTTTGGTATGTATAGTTGTGGTAGGTGCGCTGTGTGGGTGGGAACACCGCAAGATTAGGGTGGGGGCGTGAATTTAGGGGCACCGTGAGGGCAGCGGTACTGTGTGGGCTGTCACAGGGCGCTGTGGTGTTTTAAAAGTACTGTACGCTAGTACTGTACTGTACGCTCTATCTTGCTGCAGGACTGCTTCTCGACTGGAAACGGCAAATGTTTAGATAATGTTTTTACCTGGTTTTGGAGCAGTCTTAGTGAAGAATGAATTTCGTTGTGAGCTTACTGGAAGCATTACGAGCGTAGTGCAATTTAAAGAGTTAGCAAGTAATATCAGGTGTTGCATATCATAGCAACGTGTTTCTCGGGATTATTCGCAGATCAAGAATATTCGCTAGGACATCAGCCTAACGCTGTAAACTTTACATTCGCTACATCTCGCCGTAGTTTAGGGCCAAATGAGTTTCAACTCATTACTACACTACTGTACGCTCGAGTTCTATGTTTTATCCCGAGGTAAAAAAAACACATGCATGCTGCTTTCTGTTCTAGACTGACCTGACCCCGTAGCTTTCTTCTCTCATCCCACCTTGAAAAGCAATGTTTTACTAGTGATTTATAACTAGTGGTCGACTGTTAAGAGCTTCTAAATAGCAGCTACGCAAAATAAGCACGTTACCGTAAAATTTTAACCAGTGCTTCTTTAAATTGAGTTTCATCAGACCACAGGTGTCCAATTGCTAGTGGGACAAATTAGCTCGTGACTAAGAATAAACTAACACTTAAGATTGTAACAAAGTGCCACTGGACTGATCTGAGGTTGCTTGAGGGTGTAGGGTTGCGTGGGAACGTTGACTTTGCTTAAGTAGCTCGTATATGCACATCATTAATTGTTCTTCCTCGCGTGTACGTGTATCGTGTGTACTAATGTACGTCGTGCCTATTAAATATATATACGCGTGCGCTAACTAGCAGTCGCTCAAGTTTTTCTCGAGAAGTTCTAACTTACTCAACCAGTGGAGTCCGCGTGAGTTATTACAGAGATAAAGTTTACAACAGGCGGACAGTAAAAGTTGTAATCGATCGTAAAAAGTCGGGAGATGGTGAACCTAGGCAAGGGCCAAACTGGAGGGCCAGGAGAGCGCCAAAGTGGAAAGTCGGGAGATGGTGAACCTAGGCAAGGGCCAAACTGGAGGGCCAGGAGAGCGCCAAAGTGGAAAGTCGGGAGATGGTGAACCTAGGCAAGGGCCAAACTGGAGGGCCAGGAGAGCGCCAAAGTGGAAAGTCGGGAGATGGTGAACCTAGGCAAGGGCCAAACTGGAGGGCCAGGAGAGCGCCAAAGTGGAAAGTCGGGAGATGGTGAACCTAGGCAAGGGCCAAACTGGAGGGCCAGGAGAGCGCCAAAGTGGAAAGTCGGGAGATGGTGAACCTAGGCAAGGGCCAAACTGGAGGGCCAGGAGAGCGCCAAAGTGGAAAGTCGGGAGAGGGTGAACCTAGACAAGGGCTGTCGCCCACCAAGGCCATTAGGCCATAAGTTTCGGTACAGCGCTCGGGAAGAGATTCTCGCGCGTTCAGCCAGTCGGAACAGTAAACGTGCTTATTTGTAGCTGATTCAGTGGATAGATGACATTCTGATGTTACAACCACGCAGCGTGCTCAGCGGGTACGATCCGGGAAGAGAGTACACAAGGCACACGGAGCTCGGCCTTCAGCACCTCTATCTCGCAACTCTTTAGCGGGTTTTCACCTACCGCGCCAACGCTGTCACAGGACACTTTGGTGCAAACAGTACCTAAAAATAGCTGTTTATACTTCGTTGCATCAAAAGAGCAAGCGGCTGTTACGAAGCAGTGTCCAGTTTTTAAAGCTGTCCCGACCCGGAATTTCGTTCACATAGTTTCACAGTTAACTCGGACAATCTAGTTGATCAAACGATATTGGGCCAGAGTCACTTCCAGGCCTAGATGATACCTCGGCTTAGGGGCACTCTGTTCTGGCCTCATCCTTGCCTCTAGGGTCCTTGCCTATCCAGTCATTCTTTCCATAAAAATCTGTTGACAATAGCTCGTATCACCACAAGAAGTACTTTTGTGGGCAAACGCGTCTTCAAAATTGCACTGTAATATACGTGAACCGCAATAAATTAACTAATAGACCAACTAAATGACAAGACAGTTAATGGTCCGCCTTTATTAGTAGTGCCTCGTGTGCTGGTTTACTTTCTACTTCAAGTACATGTTAAACTACTCATATTTGCAATTTACGCTCGTACAAGTATACTGGGAATTTTATGCAAATCAGAAAACTTTTCATTTTTTCCAACCCTAAGGCCCAAGAAGTCTTTGCGTTTGAGTAAAAATTGAGCCCTCAGAGAGAAAGAAATCAGCAAATGCAAGACTGAAGTAAGGGCGAACTCACCGCAAGACTGAAATGATCGAGCAATCTGCTGTCTGCAGACTTCCATGCCAGATGAAGTGAAAGCACTGTCGTTTACCGTTAATACGTGCTGCGACTTTCCAAAGCAAGTTTCACGCTTCACAGTCCGACCCGAGCTTTTGCAGGCTGGCTTCGGGCAAACTTTATTGTTTAGCGACTTGGCGGACTCCATGGCCTTGTTTGTGTTCTTGAAGAGCAGGTAGTTGGTTCCAAAAATGGCCTTCAGTTCGTGGCTAAAATTTATTTTGCCGACAAGATGCAAGCTAAATCATCATGTTATATTATGCACTATGTCAGGGTGTAATTTAACCCACTTATATAATCTAATTTAAGTTTAAATAAGCTATTCTAGGTACTAAGCCACAAATGGGTGTTCAACTTGAGTGCCAAAACTACGCTCGCACAAATGCTGGGTGCAAGTCCCTGGTCCCTGGCCCGCCAAGTACTTTAGTGCCCAACATCCAATAGATGTTTGTGAGAGCGGAGGACACTTACGGAAGTAGTTGTCGTTACGGGGCTTTTAGGACAAAAATATAGCCTATCCCCTTAGATCAACATCTACTATACGCTCGTATCTACGCTCGTATTCATACATAATGCTCTTATAATTATATTTAAAATTAGCTAGCCAATGCAATACTTACTGCCATCTCATGTAAGGGCGATAAAATAGACAACCACCCCTTCTCGTCTAGGACAGCAAAAAAATCAACATCTATCTATTGGTATTGTTCATTGGTCATTGGTATCATTGATAAGTAGTTTACTTCTTCTAATGACACTATCTATTTAATAAACATTAATTTTTCCACATATTAAGCTGTCACATTTGTAAAGCATACACTCTTTGACATGCTAATTTGAAAAGAATAGAGAAATTTGGCTGGAAAAATTCATAGCGGTATACAGGCAGGCCTTTTAAATATCACTTTTTTCAGAAATGATATCAGCACCCAAATGACAGATGCAGCCATTGGGGCATGCATTGGTCAGTACCTGCTAGATGCGAATCAGCGACTTGCGAGAAGGAATGAAGTGGAACAGTGACGCAACAATAGCAATGCACTGCAAGCTGCCCAGGTGCCACACTCTTCCAGGTCAAATCTTTTCTCTCCTCTAATTGTTCTCTTCGCATCACAGTCCAGATGTTGGATCCTCTTCAACCACGCAAATCCATGCTCCTCAAGTCCCTGCCATTGCAGTCGCCATGCCCGCATTGCTTTCCAATGTGATGTTTTCCACTTGCAAGATCCACCTGTTACTCCAGTTCTCATAGTAAATATCCTGTCATCAACCGCAGCATCCTTACCTGTCACCCGCTGCCGATTCTCCTAGTCTGTCTTCGTCACTGCAATACCTTGGTTGACAACCAATTAGGTCTATGGGCTATGGTCTATTAGCTGATGCCGAAAATGAAAGCGAGTTTGCCGAAATTGAATGCAGTTTTATCGAAATAGAACGCGAAAAGGTGTAGTTTACAAAATGCTCGCTGTGTCTTATTAACTGAGCTTTTTCTTCGCCTTCTTCACAGCCGTCTTCGAAAAAAAGTTTTCCTTTTTCTTTCAGTAGCGCAACCAGAAACTTTTGAGGGGGGTCGGATTCTGGAGGATAAAGTCCCGGGAGGGGTGGCTCTGTTCCCCCCTTTGATTTTTTTGGATCTCCGCCTAAGGGGGGCGCGACCGCCACCGCGCCCCCCGCCCCCCCCCCCCTGGTTGCGCCACTGTTTTCTTTTGCAGTGCAATATGTTCATAGCTAATCTATAATACTTATGGTAATATCTCATTGTGCCCTGTTATCTAAGTCTCTCATTTTATATGCAGTTAGTTTACTAATATCACTGTTACTGTTACCAAAATTTTTCCTCTCTGTCTCCTCTCGCCTCCTGTCTGTCTATTTTTCTCTATTTTTATCTTTTTACCATTGTTATGTTTAATTCTGTCAGCTGGGAAAATTATATAAATTTTATATTTTCGTAATTCATCTTCCGCGGTTAGTCGCGTGCAATTATATTTAAACACGATTAGCCTATCTTACCTACACTCCTTTACTCACTTTAATACTTATACAATAATGGAATTTACCGGTTTTTCTACAACTTTCTATGTGATTTCCCCATAGAGAAGTTCATTGTTTAGCAATTCGACGATCATTATTCACATTTTAATGCAGAACAATCCATACTACAAACAATGCATTGTCTGTAGGATCGTCAAACAGAAAAACAATGCAAAGAATCAGCGGTCGCAGTGCGTGACAACGATTGTCTATGGCTCGCGCTACCGGCGGACAATCTTGCTCGCCAGACAATCGTTGTCACGCACTGGGACCGCTGATTATTTATCTATCGTGTGCTTGTCTATCATTTTACATGTAATTTTGAGTTCGAGTGAAGTTTAAATAATGATGCCCTTAGCCATCTTTTTCTAGCAAAGAAATATTTCAAGCTATTCTACTTGTATTTGATAGTTTCTTTTATGGTTTAGGAAACTTCCAACCAACCTTTAGTAACAGCAGATAGATTAAAATAGCATTTAAGGCCACGAGGCAATTTTCCTCTTTCGTTCGTAAAATATATTTTTCGTTTGAACACGAACAGTACTAACTTAAAACGACAAAAAAGATAACAGCATGTCGTGGAAACCTTCGTAGCATTCAGAAAAGCATGAAATTGAAATCGCGCCAAGGCGAGCGAGCTCCCGCATTGTGAAATTAATGTTGCACAGCTCCAGTGCGGGACGCACTTGCCCAGGGGGTACTTTAAATGAAGGTTCTGCAGGGCGACCAGTCATGTCGTTGAATATAATTGTATGTTTTTGAGCAGTAGCTGACTAAAAACTTAAGAGGACTTATAAATTATTTTCTTCGTACCCCTTCTAGTTTTCTAGTGATATCACCGCAGTTTTAACCATAGACAGTTGCTAAAAGACAGTTGTTGCTTTACTTTCTTACACGCCTTGGCGCGATTTCAATCTCATGCTCTTCTAAATGCTACGAAGAATTCCACGACATACTGTTATCGTTTTTTGTCGCTTTTTAAGTTAGTACTGTTCGTGTTCAAACGAAAAATTAATTCAACGAATGAAAGAGAAAAATTGCCTGCCACGGCACGAATACTACATGAAAATGAATACGGCATCAATACGACATTGCGACATACATGCGATGTAAAAACATCACGTTGTGCGGGACGACGTCGTTTCGACGTCGTTTCTCTCAGTGGGTGGGGTTGGTTTATCCTTCAAATAAACTTTCTGGCTGCACCATTATTAAAAAAAGTTGCTTTTTAACGGATGATAAAACTGTGCTATAAAGACTTTTAGGGTTCAGGCATCAACTGAAACTATATATAGCTATGAAAACAAATTGTATGTGAGCTAAAGAAAAAACAATAAAATTTAATCACCTGTTCCACAATCCACCGATTCCGATTGCGTGCACTGCGTTTCCCGTCAACTTCAGGACTGCGACTTCCGACTTAATCGAAGCCAGTTCCGCGTCGCTCGATCCCGTTATTCTCTCAGCGCACTGCCTGTCCTTCACCAGAGCTAAGAGTCTTGGAGTCGGAGCAGCCCTGGCCTTGTTGAGTACGGATTCTCGAGCCAGCTTGACGCCCTTCGAGATTTCGGCTCGTTCGGAACTCATCGTCAGCCTGTCGACCGCGGAGTTGAAGTCCGACAGAGACATCACGTCGTCGAAGTTGGCGAGAACCTGCGCAGTCTGCGACATGCCGATCAGAGCCAGTCGAGTTTTTGTCGGACCGATTGGAAATTTAGAGACCAAGGCCTTCACCTCTGAGAGCAGCCTGTCGAACTGTGTTTGAGAGCATGAAGACGATGTGTCCACTGCGACCACCAAGTCAAGGTTGATGCAGGGGCTTGTCGAGCAGCTGAGCTCAATCTGATGCACCAGTATTAAGAGAGCAATGACAGAAAGAACCTTCCAGCATCTTGGATAAGTGTTGGAGAGCATTTCGATTTGTGAGCTGATTATTCAAGTGTAAGCTACGCTTTTCTTTCACAGCTAAAACTCTATGAAGTATCGCTTAAGCTGGTCCCTTTGACTTTCGTACTTATATTGAAGCCTTTGCTTCGTTTGTCTTTGGCAAAAGCTCCTTTCAGTGTTACAGAAACGCGTCTCACCGTACCTAAGCAAGTAAAATATTTACTGCCATAAACAACTAAAGTTTTTACATACCCTTTGTACTTGAATTCTGAGCTTTAAATTGACAGTGAAAGTAGCTCGTAATTGAGTAGTTTCTGTGCAAATCAAATTTCTGCTATAATGCAGATGTTCATGGGGCCCGATCCATGCTCGAAATGCTGGTCTGCTATTAGTATAGATGGCTTTTGTTGTTGTTGGGGAGAGAGCTAGTTTCGCCTGGGATCAGCCTAGGGAAAAGCTCTACCGCGGGGGTAATTAAGGAGTTTGCAAAAATCACTGGCCTGAAAATGCACCACTGAAACGAATTAACCGCCATACACGCGCGCCCCATCGACCCACCCGCAATCTTTAAAGATTTTTCATTGACTTCCCTGCGTCAGACTGTCTCAAGTAAGTATGAATGGTTGTGTACTTAGTTAACTTACTAAGTTGTATCAGCCTGTTTCAAATATTTTAGGACGCTCTAGAGATGCTGGTCGGCGAGGTGTGCTGTTAGTCGACAGAGCTAGGGCCCCTGATGAATTGACTGCCTTCAATGCTGTCGACAGAGTTGTCTCGTGGGCACTATTCATTATGTCAGCTTTAAGCCTGGATTTTGTTACCTCCGGAGGCTGGATTGTTCAAATGTCAGGATTTGCGAGTCGATTTTTTGCTCATTCATGAGCGCACTGTTAAGTCCTCCGTTCGAGTTAAGAGCGACTTCACAGTATTGGCGTATCGGCGCGATGTGCTTGTAAAAATTTATCGTCAAGGTCATGGAGGCTGCTATTACATATCAGTGGATCAGATTATGGCTAGTGCTCGCCTCCGCCGCATACAGCTCTATGCGCAACTTCACGCTTCGCCACCAGATCACTCGCCATCAGCATGTTGTCAGCATGATGTCACCGATGAAGAGACTGTCAGTTTTGACGAGCTAAGTTTATCCGTTGCTCGAATTTCTACCGAAGAAAGCCTCTCTTTACTACATTTGTGGCTACGTTTCCCACAAAGAAAATTTGCCTGACCGAACAATTGCAACAAGTTTGCCTGGTCTGGATACTTCCACTGCTTGTAGTGAGTTCACTACGCTTGTATCTCGAGGGAAACTGAGCCATCGCGCTGAATGGTTAGTTGTCTTTGCCTGCTTCTGTTATGCCCATTCTCTTGGTTCTGGGCAGCGTTGTGTTAGCAGTTCCGTGCTTGTATTTGAGAAAATCTTCGAAATTTTTTTGATGTTCAACTGGACCGAGATCTGCTGCGTGGAGTGTCTCGAAGACTGGCCAACTCCATCTATAAAGGCATGGTGCGCAGAGATTCCGAGACGTCCAGACAATCAACCACCGTTTGCTCTCGCTGACTCCGCAAACTGAAGCCTAGCTGAATGTTTCTTTCAAACACCTGTATATTTTCAAACTTTGTTATAGCCATCTATGTTTTCCTTATACAGTTATGTCCGGAGTTTTCCGGTTCGTTGCATATCGTACTTTTCAATTGTCATTTACAATTCTTATGCTGGGAATATTTGCATATATTTATTGTTTGTATAACTGTAAAAATAATTATTATAGCGCAAAACTTTTATAATTACTCGTATCTATCACTTAGTACTTGCTTCTTTATCCAAAAGGCTTATTAAAAAACCATAGACAGCCAAATCAAGCGGCCTTTTCTAGAATTTCTACCATTTGCGAGTGTAGCGTCCTAAGTTGTTAAGTAGTCCTTGTATGCGGCTTACGCCGGTTGGAGTGCTCGCGTTCAGATTGGCTGGGGGTGTCCGTCTGCCCAGACCGGCCTCGGCCGGGTGGGGGGTTTGGTGTTTGCTGAATCATGCTTTTAATTACAATATAAGTGCGCACCGGCTTTTCAAGGCTTTGTGACTTTGAACTTTGGCTTTGAAATCGCTTCTCGCATCTTATTCATTTAGCCATGCTGCCTCAAGGTACAACATGGCGACGAGTCTGAGCATTTCCGAGCCACGCGTGTTTCTCGCCCACCCAGGACAGCTACACACGCCTTGGAATCGTTGGATCGAAGGATTCAAGATCTACCTGGAGGCCTTGGACCTAAAAGAAGCATCGGATGCACGCAAGAAGGCGATTCTCGTTCATCTGCTAGGCGAGGAAGGCCAGAGAGTCTACGCGCTGAGGAATCTGCCACGACGAGCGTTGATACGTTTGACAAGCTGGTGGCTGCACTGACAACGATCTTCGGTCAGTCGCACAGCACAATCAGCAACCGCTACAAGCTCAAGTCGCGTTCCCAGATGCCAGGTGAGCCAGTCAGCCAGTTCGTCGACGCCCTCCGAGAACTCGCGGCATAGAGAATCCTCCAGAGACGCGTTTCAGTAACACTGAAAGTAGCTTTTGCCAAAGACAAACAAAGCAAGAGATAACTCAAGTTTTGACTTACCCATTGCACTAAAATTCTGAATTCTAAAAGTCTCAATGTGGTTTTGTAGTTAAACTTTCGATACCATAGTTTACAGCTGATGCAAAGTAACAAGCACTAATATATAAATAACATTTCGGTATTGTGCAAAACTTTCCATTTAATCGGTCCGGTTTTTTCTCAAGCTTAGATACATTTGTAATTCGATTTGTAGTCGCATCAGGCGCACAGCATTCAGGCTAAGTTAATAACAGAGGTTCGATTGCTTGAGTTTTGAGACGCATCGATTCGGTGTAGATGAGAAGCAGAATTAATTGGCGATTAATAATAAAGCCAACACAAAACACAGACTAATAAATTTTATAAAGGTGTGATGAGACGCATCAGGGGCTGCTCATAAGTATACAAACATCAGATCAACAAGTAACTTCGACTGTTATTAACGGACTAGTTCTTTCACACAGCAAGCCACCGATTATTCCAGCTTGATTCGAGGGCCGCGATACCAATCAGCTGACTGTCTGCCTGTCAGTTGGGGTTGTCGACCACCAGCATGGCCTCGCCGTCCTTGTCGATGCACTGGCAGTTTTCTCTCTTCTCGCCGTCGATGTTTCTGCAGCGAAACGGCGCCGCGCCAATCGGCTTGCAGCTGAAGTCGGCAGCAACGCATTCTGGAATGGGCGAGTGGTGGACGGCCTAGCAACTGGATTGTTGCGGAGCTGGCCGGGTGCAGTGACTGAGGGAGAGCTGGCAGACATGCAGTGACTGAGGGAGGGCTGGCAGACATGCAGTGACTGAGGGAGGGCTGGCAGACATGCAGTGACTGAGGGAGGGCTGGCACACATGCAGTGACTGAGAGGGCTGGCAGACATGCAGTGACTGAGAGAGGGCTGGCAGACATGCAGTGACTGAGGGAGGGCTGGCACACATGCAGTGACTGAGAGAGGGCTGGCAGACATGCAGTGACTGAGGGAGGGCTGGCACACATGCAGTGACTGAGAGAGGGCTGGCAGACATGCAGTGACTGAGGGAGGGCTGGCAGACATGCAGTGACTGAGGGAGGGCTGGCAGACATGCAGTGACTGAGGGAGGGCTGGCAGACATGCAGTGACTGAGGGAGGGCTGGCAGACATGCAGTGACTGAGGGAGGGCTGGCAGACATGCAGTGACTGAGAGAGGGCTGGCAGACATGCAGTGACTGAGAGAGGGCTGGCAGACATGCAGTGACTGAGGCGAATTAGTGCGGCGCTGGAAGGGACGAAGAGCTGTGCTCAGAAACTTACTCTTAACTGAGGTTGGCAGGATTGTATTGCCGCTCGAATCGCAGCGGAACTCGTGGCACATGTTGGTCCAAGACTCGCCTTCCAGGTGGTCGCTGCCGTCAATCGGGTCGACGCAGGTGGTCTCTGCAAGTTTGGTTCGGCGTTTAAGTGCATTTTGTAAGCTCAACTGAGGAAGGTGCACTCAGCGTTTTAGCATTAGCTAGCACTGCAGTCCCATGAATCCATGACCGCTGATGTTTGAAGCTCCGGTGTCTTTTCGCCGAGAGTCTTATCTGGGATTTTTTTGCGAAAGATTAAAAAACCGTTGAACAACTCTGAAGTAGCATTAGCAAATTTAGAGCAACTCTTTAAGAAGATTAGAATAAAATGAAAACGCTAGAATGAAACTTACTGCAACCTGTATTGATCTCGTTTCTAAAACGCTTAATGCACTTTTTAGCAGTGTTGTACTTGAATTTTACTGTAGTGGATTGCGTTTTCTCAGACTTGCAGGGCGAGATTGACATTAACTGAACATCAGCGTCGCACAACTTCGGGCTCGGAGGCTTCAACTCCATGCAGAGCCGCGATGAGAATTTTTCAGCCCAAGGCTTCAGATGCTCAAAGCCGTTGAAAATGAAAAGGTTTCTGTCCGACTCTGGCGAGGTGATCATCTTCAGCTCGTCCCTGTTGTTTCAGGATGTTGTGTTGTTGCTATGAGCACGGCACAGTAGGTACTTATGCATATTAAAACCTGCATGACTTACTCGACTGCATTGAAGAAACTCTAACAAAGACTCCGCTGTGCAATCATGTTTTATGCATACATACGAGGGGTATTTCAAAAGTTCGTAGAAAGTGATAGAAAGCAAGCAGTTATCAAAAAGCAGGTTGCAACACATTAATCAGCATCTTAATCTGATCTCTCAACGTAATCGCCACCAATTTCTATGCACGTTCGCATGCGCTGCAGCCAGCTATCAAAGCAACTTCTAAAAGCAGCTTCATTTGCGCTAGAGCCTCGACGAAACAGGAACAGCATTATGGCTCTTGACTGCTCCTTGGAGAACGCAGGAAATGCAGTGGGGGGGGTTCAGAGTTTGATGGCAGATTTCTGGTGGCCATTTCAATCAATTTTGCTGAAAATCTAGCTGCAGGCTATAGATATATGAAATAGTATTTGTGAAAAGTTTCAAGGCTATAGGTTTATGCAAAGACGGCTTTTCTACGAACTTTTGAAATACCTCTCGTAATAAAACCCAGTTTTAGAGCCTGCATTAGTTTCACCTTCGATTTTTTTGCTATAATAACTTTCAACCACCTAATTGCAATCGACCAAAAACTTGCTAAATAGCATATGCATGTCGAAAATTCCTTTTCATCGTAACCCGACTACTCGCATACTACTTGTGACGTTGACGTAGCGATTTCGAGATGTAGTCAGCGATTATTTAATTATTTAATTAATTATTTATTTATTAGTTAGCTAGTTCAATTATTAGTAGTGTTAACACGCAGGGACGAGACAAAACGCCGAGTTGAGGAAAGTACAATAAACGAGCGCGAGGCAACATTTGAATTGGCGGGGAAATCCGATTCATTTAAACCTAAGATGTCTATCAAAAAAAGTAATAATAACTTGGACTTAAATAAATAAAACTTGAAGTACATTTTTCTCTAAATAAATTACATTAAATAAATAGCTGGAGAACCGGCAAATTAATCAACTACAATAATTTTAAGTAATAAAAACTCAGATAGAAAACTAAACTAAAACTAAAACTAAAAATTTAACGTGCTAACGACGTCGTCACACACTAGTAGTTGCTTAAAATATTATTGATGAAAGATTTTTTAACCCCAAAACCGTTTTAACAAAAAACAAATTAAAATGGCTAACATGTAAAGGATAATGGCAGAATTAATTAAATTTCTGAAATCACTGACTCATTTGGGCTGGGTTTACGAAAAACTGTTTCGCATGCCGGTAATTGCTGAAATACTGCGACTCTCTGAAGGCTTAGGCCTAGGGATACGCTTAAACCATAAAATAATTAGCCTATCAACCATGGACGTTTATGGAAAATCTTAACATTCTTTGGTACTCGAGATAGATAGATAGATAGATAGATAGATAGATAGATAGATAGATAGATAGATAGATAGATAGATAGATAGATAGATAGATAGATAGATAGATAGATAGATAGATAGATAGATAGATAGATAGATAGATAGATGCTTTCTAAACGAGAGGTGCATAATGCTTTTTCAGTGCCAAATACATAGCAGCAAAAACAGCAAATTGACGTTAATTAGGTGAAGTTGTAGGTGACGTTAACTATTTTTTAATTAATTCATCTACGACAACCAGTTGCCCTTGGTGCCAATTTTTTTAACGAACAAACTGCCACTGCCGTAAGTCCCTGTTTAGCAAAACCTGCTGCAAGAGTTAATTGAGATCACAGTAAAAAGACTCACTGATTGATTCCGTACGCCGGGGTGTTCACTCCTACCGCATACAGCGTGACGCCGTCTTCTTTGATATCCGAAACTGCCTCAAACAGCGTGTCTGGATCACTGCTCCGGCCATCCGTGATGATGATAACAGCCTTTATGACGTCTGATCGGTATTTGAATCTCAGCATCTTACTGACCTCTTTGATCGCGTAACCGGTATACGTATGAGCATATCGACCCGGGCTCTTCTCTCTTTCAACTCTGTCTAGAATTTTCGCCTTGTTGAACTCATCGGCAAAGCTCACTATCGTCTCTATTCCATCACGAATTTCATTTTTATTATATCCAAAAGGAACCACACTGCCACTGAAAGAAAAAATGCCGAGTCGAACTTGTTCTTTTCCAATCTGTAGCGACTTGACTAATTCTTTCGCCGTGTCCACAACAGTGTAGTAGTGGGACTGAATTGAAAAGGATTTATCCAGCAGTATTATCAGATCTGCGACTTGGTTTTTGCAGACTCTTGCTTCGGCTGAAAAATAGACATGTTTGCTGGCTGACTGACTGACTGATTGACTTGAGTGAGTGACTGACTGACTTACTGGCATTAATTGGAAGAACGGGAAACTCACAGCAATCGACTTTGTGCTTCTCCTCATATGTCACGCACGACTGTTTCTTTCGGTCGAGAAACTGCAGCGTCTCAACGATTTCCGAATTGCCGTCAGCTTGACATGAGCCAATGCTTCGCTCCATCTTGTAGCAGGAATGCTCCTCGGCTGCAAGTGTTTGCTGGTGTACTTTACTCCAGGGTTGCGCTATTATATATAAATTGATTATATATATGACTTTATTTGAACATCAATGATTGTAAATAGATGAAAGTGAAAGTAGATATGCAGTAAGTGGTTTGGTATGTATAGTTGTGGTAGGTGCGCTGTGTGGGTGGGAACACCGCAAGATTAGGGGGGGGCGTGAATTTAGGGGCACCGTGAGGGCAGCGGTACTGTGTGGGCTGTCACAGGGCGCTGTGGTGCTTGCAGTACTCTTAAAACAACTTTTTTTTTCTTCGTAACATCATAAGAGTAAACGAATTTTACGAAGCAGTGTCCAGTTATTGATAGTGCTTTGGATGAGTTTTAAAATTAACTCAACTTTAACATAGTTTAACAGATTTAGGGGCGATATTGGGCCAGTGTCACTTCTAGGCAGGGAATATCGAGTAATATATAGAATGCCAATAGAGGGGTTTAAAGTGAAGCCAGGGCGTTTCAAATGTAAGACAATTCTTTTAACTGCGCCCGCTAAAACTAAATGTCTATGGCCAGAAAGTAGAGTCCCGAAAGGAACGAAAATCGGCTTCACTTGGCATTCTCTAAATATTTCATATTCTCCGCTTCCAGGCCTAGATATCGTATCCTTGCACTTATCGCGCTTATAGAATCCTTGCCTATCCAGTCCTTTTTACCATAAAAATCAGTTAAGTATACCATCACAAGAGGTACTGTTGGGGCGAAAAATGCGTCTTCAACATTACACTGTATTAAAAGTGAAACGAAATATCAATAAATTAACTAAAATACTAACTCGATGAATAGACAATCAATGATCCGACTTCGCTAGAAGCGCCTTGAGTCCTCCTCTACTTTCTACATTTTAATAACTTAGGGGTCGTACTATAAAGCTGTCGTAGCGTAAGTTCCATCGTACGGGCCCTTATAGTATAAGTATGCCACGAAATCAAGCATTTCGGCCTCAAGTAGTTCATTTTGTGTATTGCAGCTTTTTATGCAAATCAGAAAACATATCGTATTTTTCCAACTTTCAGGCTCAAACAGTCTCCGATATCGAAATATAAATGAGCCATCAGAGAGAAAGAAATCAGCAAATGGAGTAACTCACCGCAAGACTGAAATGATCTAGCAATCTGCTGTCTGCAGACTTCCATGCCAGATGAAGTGAAAGCGCCACCAACGTTTACCGTTAATACGTGCTGCGACTTTCCAAAGCAAGTTTCACGCTTCACAGTCCGACCCGAGCTTTTGCAGGCTGGCTTCGGGCAAACTTTGTTGTTTAGCGACTTGGCGGACTCCATGGCCTTGTTTGTGTTCTTGAAGAGCAGGTAGTTGGTTCCGAAGATGGCCTTCAGCTCCTCACTTCAGCTCCAAACACAAAAAGAGGTCAACGTTAAGCAGTGGTGACGCGTGTCATTTGCCACTTATCCAACTAAAGATTCTTAAAGCATGGTTTCGTGGTTTGCACAATTGATATTCAGGCTTGCGTTCGCAAACCGGCATCAATTGGACGTCATTTCCACTTAAAACTGATCGAAGCCTCGCCATAGTAGGGGATAGAAAGGTGCCTTTCTATCCCTTTCTATCTTTCTATCCTTTCTATATTCAAACCTTTCTATCCCCTACTATGGCGAGGCTTCGATCAGTTTTAAGAAAGCGCTCCTCCGGTGCTTTAAGCAGTTTTCTAATGATAATCTGAGAATCACCTTTCATTGCGATAAAGTTGGCCAGTATGTCTCTAAGCTTAAAAGCCGTGTGCCTCTGCAACTACGTGCAGGTGTCGTCTACCAATTCCAGTGCTCTGTTGATCAGAGAGTTACCTACCTAGGTAAATCGAAACGGCACTTGTATGTTAGGGGCAGAGAACACTGGTTAAAGCCATCAGCAGTGCAAGACCATCTTATGGCCTGTAGTGAATGCGCCAACAGTGAACAAAAGGATAGGTTTACTATCATACACAGTTGCAATATCGATCATCACCTTAAGATTATTGAAGCTATGTACATTAAAAACTGGCAACCAACTTTAAATAAACAGTTGGGTTATTCCGGGGCCGCGGTGCTCTCCTGAGAGTGTTCTAATGTACACCCACTTCCCGGCTCTCTCTCTTTCTCTCTCTCTCTCTTTCTCTGTCTGTCTCGGTTTTGATCTGTTGACTACCCCCGTGTTTTGTTATTACAATTTTGTGCATCACTGACTATCTGCCACTGAAATGTATTATACTCTACGTTTTGACTTAAATTAAATAAATTCCAATCTGCCCGATGATGCCTTAAGTTAGGCGAAACATGTCGTTCTAATGAAAATGCTCGCAATCTCCTTTCTTTTGAATAGTATAAATCTACTGATCTCTACCTAATCTCATTAAAACACGATTTGCAAGCAAAGTCGCGAAAAACATTCGTCTCACCTGTTCCACAACCCGCCGATTCCGACTGCGTGCACTGCGCTTTCCATCGACCGCACGGCTGCGACTTCCGACTTAATCGAAGCCAGTTCCGCGTCGCTCGATCCCGTTATTCTCTCAGCGCACTGCCTGTCCTTTACCAGAGCTAAGAGTCTTGGAGTCGGAGCAGCCCTGGCCTTGTTGAGCACGGACTCCCGAGCCAGCTTGATGCCCTTCGAGATTTCGGCTCGTTCGGAACTCATCGTAAGCCTGTCGACCGCGGAGTTAAAGTCCGACAGAGACGTCACGTCGTCGAAGTTGGCGAGAACCTGCGCAGTCTGCGACATGCCGATCAGAGCCAGTCGAGTTTTTGTCGGACCGATTGGAAATTTAGATACCAAGGCCTTCACCTCTGAGAGCAGCCTGTCGAACTGTGTTTGAGAGCATGAAGACGATGTGTCCACTACGACCACCAAGTCCAGGTTGATGCAGGGGCTTGTCGAGCAGCTGAGCTCAATCTGATGCACCAGTATTAAGAGAGCGATGGCAGACAGAACCTTCCAGCATCTTGGATAAGTGTTTGAGAGCATCTCGATTTGTGCAGAGCTGATTATTAAGTGTAAGCTACGCTTTTCTTTCGCAGCCTAAACTCTATAAAGTATCGCTTTAGCTGGTCCAAGGACAACTTGATCCTTGTTGTCCTTGGCTGGTCCCTTGACTTTCGTACTTATATTGAAGCCTTTGGTTCGTTTGTCTTTGGCAAAAGCTCCTTTCTGCGTTATTGAAAAGCGTCTCACTGTAACTGTACACGGGGCTTCTGAGCAAGTAAAATATTCACTGCCATAGACAACTAAAGTTTTGACTTTCCTTTTGCACAAAAAATCTGGATTCTAAAATACAATTCAATGTGGCTTTTTTACAAGTTAAAATTTCGATACAATGGTTTACAGCTATTGCAAGGTAACAAGCACTAATACATATATCTTATTTCGGTATCAGAGAAAGCTTTCCATTTAATCATTCCGGTTTATTCTCAAGCTTAGATAATTTGATTTGTAGTTGCATCAGGCGCATAACTTTCAGGCTAAGTTAATAACAGATGTCTGATTGCTTGTGTTTTGAGACGCATCGATTCGGTGTAAATGAGAAGCAGCAGAATTAATTGACAATTAGTAACAAAACCAAAACAAAACACAGACTAATAAATTTTATAAAGGTGTGATGAGACGCATCAGAGGCTGCTCATAAACAAATATCTGATCAACATGTAACTTCGACTATTATTAACGGACAAGTCCTTCTTTTACACAGCAATCCACCGATTAATCCAGCTTGATTCGAGGGCTGCGATTCGGATCCGCTGTCTGTCTGCCTGTCAGTTGTCGACCACCAGCACGGCCTCGCCGTCCTTGTCGATGCACTGGCAGTTTTCTCTCTCCTCGCCGTCGATGTTTCTGCAGCGAAACGGCGCCGCGCCAATCGGCTTGCAGCTGAAGTCGGCAGCCACGCATTCTGGAATGGGCGAGTGGTGGACGGCCTAGCAACTGGATTGTTGCGGAGCTGACCGGGTGCAGTCAGACACGCAGTGACTGAGGGAGGGCTGGCAGACATGCAGTGACTGAGGGAGCTCTGGCAGGCATGCAGTGACTGAGGGAGGGCTGGCAGACATGCAGTGACTGAGGGAGCTCTGGCAGGCATGCAGTGACTGAGGGAGGGCTGGCAGACATGCAGTGACTGAGGGAGGGCTGGCAGACATGCAGTGACTGAGGGAGGGCTGGCAGACATGCAGTGACTGAGGGAGGGCTGGCAGACATGCAGTGACTGAGGGAGGGCTGGCAGACATGCAGTGACTGAGGGAGGGCTGGCAGACACGCAGTGACTGAGGGAGGGCTGGCAGACATGCAGTGACTGAGGGAGCTCTGGCAGGCATGCAGTGACTGAGGGAGGGCTGGCAGACATGCAGTGACTGAGGGAGGGCTGGCAGACATGCAGTGACTGAGGGAGCTCTGGCAGGCATGCAGTGACTGAGGGAGGGCTGGCAGACATGCAGTGACTGAGGGAGGGCTGGCAGACATGCAGTGACTGAGGGAGGGCTGGCAGGCATGCAGTGACTGAGGGAGGGCTGGCAGACATGCAGTGACTGAGGGAGGGCTGGCAGACATGCAGTGACTGAGGGAGGGCTGGCAGACATGCAGTGACTGAGGGAGGGCTGGCAGACATGCAGTGACTGAGGGAGGGCTGGCAGACATGCAGTGACTGAGGTGACTTGGAGCGGCGCTGGAAGGGACGAAGAGCTGTGCTCAGACACTTACTCTTAACTGAGGTTGGCAGGATTGTATTGCCGCTGGAGTCGCAGCGGAAGTCGTGGCACATGTTGGTCCAAGACTCGCCTTCCAGGTGGTCGCTGCCGTCAATCGGGTCGACGCAGGTGGCCTCTAAAAGTTTGGTTCGCATTAAGTGCATTTTGTAAGCTCAACTGAGCATGGTGCACTGAATATTTGAGTATTATTCTCCAGCAGTCCTATGACGGCTGGCGTTTGAGGCTACGGTGTCTTTTCATCGAGAGTCTTTCTTTGGGACTTAAAAGCAAACGATGAAAAAACTTTTGATTAAACCGTGAAATTCTTGGGCAACTCTTGAGCAACTCTCAAGTCTCAAGCTTTCAGGAAAATTGCACGTAGTATACTAGTATATCTGCATTATTGGTATTAAAGAGCATCACAATACACATGAAATATATAAAAATGAGAAAATGCAACTTACTGCAACCATTACTTATTTCGTTTTTAAGATGCTTGATGCACTTTTAACGGTGTCGTACTTGAAGTTTACAGTTGTGGTTTGCATTTTTTCAGACAGACACGGCGAGATGGACTTGATCTGAACATCAGCTTCGCACAACTTCGGATTTGGCGGCCTCAACTCCATGCAAAGCCGAGCTGAGAAATTTAAAGCCCAATGCCTTAGCTGATCAAATTTGTTGAAAATGAAGAGGTTTCTGTCGGACTCTGGCGAGGTGATCATCTTCAGCTCGTCACTGTAGTTGCAGGATGTTGTGTAGTTGCTATGAGCACGGCACACTTATCGCATTTATAAAATAAATCAAAGGCGCACGGGGAGGGCCATAAACAAAGAAGTACAAAGTACAAGTACACAACACTGAATAGTCAGGGCTCATAGAGGTGGGATATGTGAAATTCTGAGTCTTTAGTCTCATAGAGAATCGCTGACATACCAAAACTTAACGTGCTGATTGCTGAACTTTTTTGGCTCCTGGAAGAATGACTAAACTGCTGTGACTTTCAGCAGGTTTAGAGTTAGTGCTTAGGATAGGGGTATTAGGCTCAGGGTTAGGGTTCAACCTTAAGAGAATCACCCTGCTAATCAGTAAATGTTTATAGAGGTATCGCTCTATAATCATAGATACTCATAGGCTCATGAAGGAAATCGCTTGAACTCTGCGGCTTAGGGGAATTGTTTACATGCTGAGGCTCATGGAAGGATTGCTGATATCCTAAACCCCCCTCGAACCCCCCCCCCGGAAAGCTAGCCCCCTAATTGTCTTGGTTCGTGAGAAGATCGCTGAAATGCCAAAGCTCATTTGGGAATGGCTTAAATCCTTTGGCTCATGGGGGTTTCACAGATGCTTTGAGCCAAAGCTCATAGGGGATCTGATATCTTAGTCTGGACAGTTGTCTTAATAACTTAATGATTGAAGGCTTTAAAAATTAATGTGGGGCGCAGATTTCTAGTTCAGTGCTAAATTTACCCCTTCATTGGAGCAAAGGAGAGTTGTCTTATATATTTATAAGTCCACTACAAACAGGTGTCCTTGGTGTGAAATAATAACTCACTTCATACTGCTTTAAACTTTTCATACGCATTTTAAAGCAGTATAGAAATAAGACATATAAAGTGGCTCGCTGGTTCACGTCAAATTGGCTGTCGACTACTGTGCCATAAAGAGTGACACCGTGGTATTTAATATTTTTACATGTATATGATTTGTATACTTTTCAGCCAACCATTGGTGCTAATATCTTCTATCTAATTTAAAGAACAAACTAAAAATAAGATCTTAACAAAGAGGCTCACAAATCTAAGTCGTACGGGTCGCCGACTCCTACCGCATACAGCGTGACATCGTCGTTTTTTATATCCGACACTGCTTGAAACAGTTCTTTGGCGTCGTTGCTCCTACCATCCGTGATGATAACGACGGCTTTGAAAACGTTTCTTCGGCCTTTTGAGTTGAAAAGCTTCTTGACTTCTTTGAGGGCGAAACCAGTGTGCGTGTCCCGAAACTCTTCTAAAGTCTTGCTTTCGTCAACCTTTCCTATAATTTCGAAGACGTCGAACTCATCGCCAAGGTTTACAAGCATTTCTAGCAGATGCTTCACATGCCGTTTTGATCCTGAGTAAGACGAATAGCCATTGAAGGATAGCACGCCAATCCGAACATTTCTCTCTCCAATGTTTAGCGACAGGATTATTGCCTTCGCTGAGTTCACAACAGTGCTGTAGTGACTACGAATGCTATAGGATTTATCCAGCATTATCACCACATCTGCGACTTGATCTTTGCACTCGCTTGCTCTGACTGGAAAATAGACATCCTTGCAGACTGACTGACTGACTGACTGACTGACTGACTGACTGACTGACTGACTGACTGACTGACTGACTGACTGACTGACTGACTGACTGACTGACTGACTGACTGACTGACTGACTGACTGACTGACTGACTGACTGACTGACTGACTGACTGACTGACTGACTGACTGACTGACTGACTGACTGACTGACTGACTGACTGACTGACTGACTGACTGACTGACTGACTGACTGACTGACTGACTGACTGACTGACTGAGTGAGTGACTGACTGACTGACTGACTGACTGACTGACTGACTGACTGACTGACTGACTGACTGACTGACTGACTGACTGACTGACTGACTGACTGACTGACTGACTGACTGACTGACTGACTGACTGACTGACTGACTGACTGACTGACTGACTGACTGACTGACTGACTGACTGACTGACTGACTGACTGACTGACTGACTGACTGACTGACTGACTGACTGACTGACTGACTGACTGACTGACTGACTGACTGACTGACTGACTGACTGACTGACTGACTGACTGACTGACTGACTGACTGACTGACTGACTGACTGACTGACTGACTTGAGTGAGTGAGTGGCTGACTGACTGACTGACTGACTGACTGACTGACTGACTGACTGACTGACTGACTGACTGACTGACTGACTGACTGACTGACTGACTGACTGACTGACTGACTGACTGACTGACTGACTGACTGACTGACTGACTGACTGACTGGCTAATTGACGAATGAGTGACTGACTGGCTGACTGACTGGCATTAATTGGAAGAACAGGAAACTTACAGCAATTCACTTTGTGCTTCTCCTCATATGTCACGCACGACTGTTTCTTTCGGTCGAGAAACTGCAGCGTCTCAACGATTTCCGAATTGCCGTCAGCTTGGCATGAGCCAATGCTTCGCTCCATCTTGTAGCAGGAATGTTTCTCGGCTGCAAGTGTTTGCTGGTGTACTTTACTCCAGTGTTGCCTTATTGTATATAAATTGATTATATATATGACTTTATTTCAACATCAATGATTGTAAATAGATGAAAGTGAAAGTAGATATGCAATTAGTGGTTTGGTATGGTATAGTTGAGGTAGGTGCGCTGTGTGGGTGGGAACACCGCAAGATTAGGGTGGGGGCGTGAATTTAGGGGCACCGTGAGGGCAGCGGTACTGTGTGGGCTGTCACAGGGCGCTGTGGTGTTTTAAAAGTACTGTACGCTAGTACTGTACTGTACGCTCTATCTTGCTGCAGGACTGCTTCTCGACTGGAAACGGCAAATGTTTAGATAATGTTTTTACCTGGTTTTGGAGCAGTCTTAGTGAAGAATGAATTTCGTTGTGAGCTTACTGGAAGCATTACGAGCGTAGTGCAATTTAAAGAGTTAGCAAGTAATATCAGGTGTTGCATATCATAGCAACGTGTTTCTCGGGATTATTCGCAGATCAAGAATATTCGCTAGGACATCAGCCTAACGCTGTAAACTTTACATTCGCTACATCTCGCCGTAGTTTAGGGCCAAATGAGTTTCAACTCATTACTACACTACTGTACGCTCGAGTTCTATGTTTTATCCCGAGGTAAAAAAAACACATGCATGCTGCTTTCTGTTCTAGACTGACCTGACCCCGTAGCTTTCTTCTCTCATCCCACCTTGAAAAGCAATGTTTTACTAGTGATTTATAACCAGTGGTCGACTGTTAAGAGCTTCTAAATAGCAGCTACGCAAAATAAGCACGTTACCGTAAACTTTTAACCAGTGCTTCTTTAAATTGAGTTTCATCAGACCACAGGTGTCCAATTGCTAGTGGGACAAATTAGCTCGTGGCTAAGAATAAACTAACACTTAAGATTGTAACAAAGTGCCACTGGACTGATCTGAGGTTGCTTGAGGGTGTAGGGTTGCGTGGGAACGTTGACTTTGCTTAAGTAGCTCGTATATGCACATCATTAATTGTTCTTCCTCGCGTGTACGTGTATCGTGTGTACTAATGTACGTCGTGCCTATTAAATATATATATACGCGTGCGCTAACTAGCAGTCGCTCAAGTTTTTCTCGAGAAGTTCTAACTTACTCAACCAGTGGAGTCCGCGTGAGTTATTACAGAGATAAAGTTTACAACAGGCGGACAGTAAAAGTTGTAATCGATCGTAAAAAGTCGGGAGATGGTGAACCTAGGCAAGGGCCAAACTGGAGGGCCAGGAGAGCGCCAAAGTGGAAAGTCGGGAGATGGTGAACCTAGGCAAGGGCCAAACTGGAGGGCCAGGAGAGCGCCAAAGTGGAAAGTCGGGAGATGGTGAACCTAGGCAAGGGCCAAACTGGAGGGCCAGGAGAGTGCCAAAGTGGAAAGTCGGGAGATGGTGAACCTAGGCAAGGGCCAAACTGGAGGGCCAGGAGAGCGCCAAAGTGGAAAGTCGGGAGATGGTGAACCTAGGCAAGGGCCAAACTGGAGGGCCAGGAGAGCTCGCCAAAGTGGAAAGTCGGGAGAGGGTGAACCTAGACAAGGGCTGTCGCCCACCAAGGCCATTAGGCCATAAGTTTCGGTACAGCGCTCGGGAAGAGATTCTCGCGCGTTCAGCCAGTCGGAACAGTAAACGTGCTTATTTGTAGCTGATTCAGTGGATAGATGACATTCTGATGTTACAACCACGCAGCGTGCTCAGCGGGTACGATCCGGGAAGAGAGTACACAAGGCACACGGAGCTCGGCCTTCAGCACCTCTATCTCGCAACTCTTTAGCGGGTTTTCACCTACCAGTACCGCGCCAACGCTGTCACAGGACACTTTGGTGCTAACAGTACCTAAAAATAGCTGTTTATACTTCGTTGCATCAAAAGAGCAAGCGGCTGTTACGAAGCAGTGTCCAGTTTTTAAAGCTGCCCCGACCCGGAATTTCGTTCACATAGTTTCACAGTTAACTCGGACAGTCTAGTTGATCAAACGATATTGGGCCAGAGTCACTTCCAGGCCTAGATGATACCTCGGCTTAGGGGCACTCTGTTCTGGCCTCATCCTTGCCTCTAGGGTCCTTGCCTATCCAGTCATTCTTTCCATAAAAATCTGTTGACAATAGCTCGTATCACCACAAGAAGTACTTTTGTGGGCAAACGCGTCTTCAAAATTGCACTGTAATATACGTGAACCGCAATAAATTAACTAATAGACCAACTAAATGACAAGACAGTTAATGGTCCGCCTTTATTAGTAGTGCCTCGTGTGCTGGTTTACTTTCTACTTCAAGTACATGTTAAACTACTCATATTTGCAATTTACGCTCGTACAAGTATACTGGGAATTTTATGCAAATCAGAAAACTTTTCATTTTTTCCAACCCTAAGGCCCAAGAAGTCTTTGCGTTTGAGTAAAAATTGAGCCCTCAGAGAGAAAGAAATCAGCAAATGGAGTAACTCACCGCAAGACTGAAATGATCGAGCAATCTGCTGTCTGCAGACTTCCATGCCAGATGAAGTGAAAGCACTGTCGTTTACCGTTAATACGTGCTGCGACTTTCCAAAGCAAGTTTCACGCTTCACAGTCCGACCCGAGCTTTTGCAGGCTGGCTTCGGGCAAACTTTGTTGTTTAGCGACTTGGCGGACTCCATAGCCTTGTTTGTGTTCTTGAAGAGCAGGTAGTTGGTTCCAAAAATGGCCTTCAGTTCGTGGCTAAAATTTATTTTGCCGACAAGATGCGAGCTAAATCATCATGTTATATTATCCACTATGTCAGGATGTAATTCAACCCACTTATACAATCGAATTTAAGTTTAAATAAGCTATTCTAGGTACTAAGCCACAAATGGGTGTTCAACTTGAGTGCCAAAACTACGCTCGCACAAATGCTGGGTGCAAGTCCCTGGTCCCTGGCCCGCCAAGTACTTTAGTGCCCAACATCCAATAGATGTTTGTGAGAGCGGAGGACACTTACGGAAGTAGTTGTCGTTACGGGGCTTTTAGGACAAAAATATAGCCTATCCCCTTAGATCAACATCTACTATACGCTCGTATCTACGCTCGTATTCATACATAATGCTCTTATAATTATATTTAAAATTAGCTAGCCAATGCAATACTTACTGCCATCTCATGTAAGGGCGATAAAATAGACAACCACCCCTTCTCGTCTAGGACAGCAAAAAAATCAACATCTATCTATTGGTCATTGTTCATTGGTCATTGGTATCATTGATAAGTAGTTTACTTCTTCTAATGACACTATCTATTTAATAAACATTAATTTTTCCACATATTAAGCTGTCACATTTGTAAAGCATACACTCTTTGACATGCTAATTTGAAAAGAATAGAGAAATTTGGCTGGAAAAATTCATAGCGGTATACAGGCAGGCCTTTTAAATATCACTTTTTTCAGAAATGATATCAGCACCCAAATGACAGATGCAGCCATTGGGGCATGCATTGGTCAGTACCTGCTAGATGCGAATCAGCGACTTGCGAGAAGGAATGAAGTGGAACAGTGACGCAACAATAGCAATGCACTGCAAGCTGCCCAGGTGCCACACTCTTCCAGGTCAAATCTTTTCTCTCCTCTAATTGTTCTCTTCGCATCACAGTCCAGATGTTGGATCCTCTTCAACCACGCAAATCCATGCTCCTCAAGTCCCTGCCATTGCAGTCGCCATGCCCGCATTGCTTTCCAATGTGATGTTTTCCACTTGCAAGATCCACCTGTTACTCCAGTTCTCATAGTAAATATCCTGTCATCAACCGCAGCATCCTTACCTGTCACCCGCTGCCGATTCTCCTAGTCTGTCTTCGTCACTGCAATACCTTGGTTGACAACCAATTAGGTCTATGGGCTATGGTCTATTAGCTGATGCCGAAAATGAAAGCGAGTTTGCCGAAATTGAATGCAGTTTTATCGAAATAGAACGCGAAAAGGTGTAGTTTACAAAATGCTCGCTGTGTCTTATTAACTGAGCTTTTTCTTCGCCTTCTTCACAGCCGTCTTCGAAAAAAAGTTTTCCTTTTTCTTTCAGTAGCGCAACCAGAAACTTTTGAGGGGGGTCGGATTCTGGAGGATAAAGTCCCGGGAGGGGTGGCTCTGTTCCCCCCTTTGATTTTTTTGGATCTCCGCCTAAGGGGGGCGCGACCGCCACCGCGCCCCCGCCCCCCCCCCCCCTGGTTGCGCCACTGTTTTCTTTTGCAGTGCAATATGTTCATAGCTAATCTATAATACTTATGGTAATATCTCATTGTGCCCTGTTATCTAAGTCTCTCATTTTATATGCAGTTAGTTTACTAATATCACTGTTACTGTTACCAAAATTTTTCCTCTCTGTCTCCTCTCGCCTCCTGTCTGTCTATTTTTCTCTATTTTTATCTTTTTACCATTGTTATGTTTAATTCTGTCAGCTGGGAAAATTATATAAATTTTATATTTTCGTAATTCATCTTCCGCGGTTAGTCGCGTGCAATTATATTTAAACACGATTAGCCTATCTTACCTACACTCCTTTACTCACTTTAATACTTATACAATAATGGAATTTACCGGTTTTTCTACAACTTTCTATGTGATTTCCCCATAGAGAAGTTCATTGTTTAGCAATTCGACGATCATTATTCACATTTTAATGCAGAACAATCCATACTACAAACAATGCATTGTCTGTAGGATCGTCAAACAGAAAAACAATGCAAAGAATCAGCGGTCGCAGTGCGTGACAACGATTGTCTATGGCTCGCGCTACCGGCGGACAATCTTGCTCGCCAGACAATCGTTGTCACGCACTGGGACCGCTGATTATTTATCTATCGTGTGCTTGTCTATCATTTTACATGTAATTTTGAGTTCGAGTGAAGTTTAAATAATGATGCCCTTAGCCATCTTTTTCTAGCAAAGAAATATTTCAAGCTATTCTACTTGTATTTGATAGTTTCTTTTATGGTTTAGGAAACTTCCAACCAACCTTTAGTAACAGCAGATAGATTAAAATAGCATTTAAGGCCACGAGGCAATTTTCCTCTTTCGTTCGTAAAATATATTTTTCGTTTGAACACGAACAGTACTAACTTAAAACGACAAAAAAGATAACAGCATGTCGTGGAAACCTTCGTAGCATTCAGAAAAGCATGAAATTGAAATCGCGCCAAGGCGAGCGAGCTCCCGCATTGTGAAATTAATGTTGCACAGCTCCAGTGCGGGACGCACTTGCCCAGGGGGTACTTTAAATGAAGGTTCTGCAGGGCGACCAGTCATGTCGTTGAATATAATTGTATGTTTTTGAGCAGTAGCTGACTAAAAACTTAAGAGGACTTATAAATTATTTTCTTCGTACCCCTTCTAGTTTTCTAGTGATATCACCGCAGTTTTAACCATAGACAGTTGCTAAAAGACAGTTGTTGCTTTACTTTCTTACACGCCTTGGCGCGATTTCAATCTCATGCTCTTCTAAATGCTACAAAGAATTCCACGACATACTGTTATCGTTTTTTGTCGTTTTTTAAGTTAGTACTGTTCGTGTTCAAACGAAAAAGTAATTTAACGAATGAAAGAGAAAAATTGCCTGCCACGGCACGAATACTACATGAAAATGAATACGGCATCAATACGACATTGCGACATACATGCGATGTAAAAACATCACGTTGTGCGGGACGACGTCGTTTCGACGTCGTTTCTCTCAGTGGGTGGGGTTGGTTTATCCTTCAAATAAACTTTCTGGCTGCACCATTATTAAAAAAAGTTGCTTTTTAACGGATGATAAAACTGTGCTATAAAGACTTTCAGGGTTCAGGCATCAACTGAAACTATATATAGCTATGAAAACAAATTGTATGTGAGCTAAAGAAAAAACAATAAAATTTAATCACCTGTTCCACAATCCACCGATTCCGATTGCGTGCACTGCGTTTCCCGTCAACTTCAGGACTGCGACTTCCGACTTAATCGAAGCCAGTTCCGCGTCGCTCGATCCCGTTATTCTCTCAGCGCACTGCCTGTCCTTCACCAGAGCTAAGAGTCTTGGAGTCGGAGCAGCCCTGGCCTTGTTGAGTACGGATTCTCGAGCCAGCTTGACGCCCTTCGAGATTTCGGCTCGTTCGGAACTCATCGTCAGCCTGTCGACCGCGGAGTTGAAGTCCGACAGAGACATCACGTCGTCGAAGTTGGCGAGAACCTGCGCAGTCTGCGACATGCCGATCAGAGCCAGTCGAGTTTTTGTCGGACCGATTGGAAATTTAGAGACCAAGGCCTTCACATCTGAGAGCAGCCTGTCGAACTGTGTTTGAGAGCATGAAGACGATGTGTCCACTGCGACCACCAAGTCAAGGTTGATGCAGGGGCTTGTCGAGCAGCTGAGCTCAATCTGATGCACCAGTATTAAGAGAGCAATGACAGAAAGAACCTTCCAGCATCTTGGATAAGTGTTGGAGAGCATTTCGATTTGTGAGCTGATTATTCAAGTGTAAGCTACGCTTTTCTTTCACAGCTAAAACTCTATGAAGTATCGCTTAAGCTGGTCCCTTTGACTTTCGTACTTATATTGAAGCCTTTGCTTCGTTTGTCTTTGGCAAAAGCTCCTTTCAGTGTTACAGAAACGCGTCTCACCGTACCTAAGCAAGTAAAATATTTACTGCCATAAACAACTAAAGTTTTTACATACCCTTTGTACTTGAATTCTGAGCTTTAAATTGACAGTGAAAGTAGCTCGTAATTGAGTAGTTTCTGTGCAAATCAAATTTCTGCTATAATGCAGATGTTCATGGGGCCCGATCCATGCTCGAAATGCTGGTCTGCTATTAGTATAGATGGCTTTTGTTGTTGTTGGGGGAGAGAGCTAGTTTCGCCTGGGATCAGCCTAGGGAAAAGCTCTACCGCGGGGGTAATTAAGGAGTTTGCAAAAATCACTGGCCTGAAAATGCACCACTGAAACGTATTAACCGCCATACACGCGCGCCCCATCGACCCACCCGCAATCTTTAAAGATTTTTCATTGACTTCCCTGCGTCAGACTGTCTCAAGTAAGTATGAATGGTTGTGTACTTAGTTTACTTACTAAGTTGTATCAGCCTGTTTCAAATATTTTAGGACGCTCTAGAGATGCTGGTCGGCGAGGTGTGCTGTTAGTCGACAGAGCTAGGGCCCCTGATGAATTGACTGCCTTCAATGCTGTCGACAGAGTTGTCTCGTGGGCACTATTCATTATGTCAGCTTTAAGCCTGGATTTTGTTACCTCCGGAGGCTGGATTGTTCAAATGTCAGGATTTGCGAGTCGATTTTTTGCTCATTCATGAGCGCACTGTTAAGTCCTCCGTTCGAGTTAAGAGCGACTTCACAGTCTTGGCGTATCGGCGCGATGTGCTTGTAAAAATTTATCGTCAAGGTCATGGAGGCTGCTATTACATATCAGTGGATCAGATTATGGCTAGTGCTCGCCTCCGCCGCATACAGCTCTATGCGCAACTTCACGCTTCGCCACCAGATCACTCGCCATCAGCATGTTGTCAGCATGATGTCACCGATGAAGAGACTGTCAGTTTTGACGAGCTAAGTTTATCCGTTGCTCGAATTTCTACCGAAGAAAGCCTCTCTTTACTACATTTGTGGCTACGTTTCCCACAAAGAAAATTTGCCTGACCGAACAATTGCAACAAGTTTGCCTGGTCTGGATACTTCCACTGCTTGTATCTCGAGGGAAACTGAGCCATTCGCCTGAATGGTTAGTTGTCTTTGCCTGCTTCTGTTATGCCCATTCTCTTGGTTCTGGGCAGCGTTGTGTTAGCAGTTCCGTGCTTGTATTTGAGAAAATCTTCGAAATTTTTTTGATGTTCAACTGGACCGAGATCTGCTGCATGGAGTGTCTCGAAGACTGGCCAACTCCATCTATAAAGGCATGGTGCGCAGAGATTCCGAGACGTCCAGACAATCAACCACCGTTTGCTCTCGCTGACTCCGCAAACTGAAGCCTAGCTGAATGTTTCTTTCAAACACCTGTATATTTTCAAACTTTGTTATAGCCGTCTATGTTTTCCTTATACAGTTATGTCCGGAGTTTTCCGGTTCGTTGCATATCGTACTTTTCAATTGTCATTTACAATTCTTATGCTGGGAATATTTGCATATATTTATTGTTTGTATAACTGTAAAAATAATTATTATAGCGCAAAACTTTTATAATTACTCGTATCTATCACTTAGTACTTGCTTCTTTATCCAAAAGGCTTATTAAAAAACCATAGACAGCCAAATCAAGCGGCCTTTTCTAGAATTTCTACCATTTGCGAGTGTAGCGTCCTAAGTTGTTAAGTAGTCCTTGTATGCGGCTTACGCCGGTTGGGAGTGCTCGCGTTCTGATTGGCTGGGGGGTGTCCGTCTGCCCAGACCGGCCTCGCCGGGTGGGGGGTTTGGTGTTTGCTGAATCATGCTTTTAATTACAATATAAGTGCGCACCGGCTTTTCAAGGCTTTGTGACTTTGAACTTTGGCTTTGAAATCGCTTCTCGCATCTTATTCATTTAGCCATGCTGCCTCAAGGTACAACATGGCGACGAGTCTGAGCATTTCCGAGCCACGCGTGTTTCTCGCCCACCCAGGACAGCTACACACGCCTTAGAATCGTTGGATCGAAGGATTCAAGATCTACCTGGAGGCCTTGGACCTAAAAGAAGCATCGGATGCACGCAAGAAGGCGATTCTCGTTCATCTGCTAGGCGAGGAAGGCCAGAGAGTCTACGCGCTGAGGAATCTGCCACGACGAGCGTTGATACGTTTGACAAGCTGGTGGCTGCACTGACAACGATCTTCGGTCAGTCGCACAGCACAATCAGCAACCGCTACAAGCTCAAGTCGCGTTCCCAGATGCCAGGTGAGCCAGTCAGCCAGTTCGTCGACGCCCTCCGAGAACTCGCGGCATAGAGAATCCTCCATAGACGCGTTTCAGTAACACTGAAAGTAGCTTTTGCCAAAGACAAACAAAGCAAGAGATAACTCAAGTTTTGACTTACCCATTGCACTAAAATTCTGAATTCTAAAAGTCTCAATGTGGTTTTGTAGTTAAACTTTCGATACCATAGTTTACAGCTGATGCAAAGTAACAAGCACTAATATATAAATAATTTTTCGGTATTGTGCAAAACTTTCCATTTAATCGGTCCGGTTTTTTCTCAAGCTTAGATACATTTGTAATTCGATTTGTAGTCGCATCAGGCGCACAGCATTCAGGCTAAGTTAATAACAGAGGTTCGATTGCTTGAGTTTTGAGACGCATCGATTCGGTGTAGATGAGAAGCAGAATTAATTGGCGATTAATAATAAAGCCAACACAAAACACAGACTAATAAATTTTATAAAGGTGTGATGAGACGCATCAGGGGCTGCTCATAAGTATATAAACATCAGATCAACAAGTAACTTCGACTGTTAACGGACAAGTCCTTCTTTCACACAGCAAGCCACCGATTATTCCAGCTTGATTCGAGGGCCGCGATACCAATCAGCTGACTGTCTGCCTGTCAGTTGGGGTTGTCGACCACCAGCATGGCCTCGCCGTCCTTGTCGATGCACTGGCAGTTTTCTCTCTTCTCGCCGTCGATGTTTCTGCAGCGAAACGGCGCCGCGCCAATCGGCTTGCAGCTGAAGTCGGCAGCAACGCATTCTGGAATGGGCGAGTGGTGGACGGCCTAGCAACTGGATTGTTGCGGAGCTGGCCGGGTGCAGTGACTGAGGGAGAGCTGGCAGACATGCAGTGACTGAGGGAGGGCTGGCAGACATGCAGTGACTGAGGGAGGGCTGGCAGACATGCAGTGACTGAGGGAGGGCTGGCAGACATGCAGTGACTGAGAGAGGGCTGGCAGACATGCAGTGACTGAGAGAGGGCTGGCAGACATGCAGTGACTGAGGGAGGGCTGGCACACATGCAGTGACTGAGAGAGGGCTGGCAGACATGCAGTGACTGAGGGAGGGCTGGCACACATGCAGTGACTGAGAGAGGGCTGGCAGACATGCAGTGACTGAGGGAGGGCTGGCAGACATGCAGTGACTGAGGGAGGGCTGGCAGACATGCAGTGACTGAGGGAGGGCTGGCAGACATGCAGTGACTGAGGGAGGGCTGGCAGACATGCAGTGACTGAGGGAGGGCTGGCAGACATGCAGTGACTGAGAGAGGGCTGGCAGACATGCAGTGACTGAGAGAGGGCTGGCAGACATGCAGTGACTGAGGCGAATTAGTGCGGCGCTGGAAGGGACGAAGAGCTGTGCTCAGAAACTTACTCTTAACTGAGGTTGGCAGGATTGTATTGCCGCTCGAATCGCAGCGGAACTCGTGGCACATGTTGGTCCAAGACTC
Organism: Macrostomum lignano; assembly: GCA_002269645.1. Taxonomy (NCBI): domain Eukaryota; kingdom Metazoa; phylum Platyhelminthes; family Macrostomidae; genus Macrostomum; species Macrostomum lignano. The sequence goes on along the minus strand of NIVC01000075.1, from coordinate 198,178 downwards.
GCCTTCCAGGTGGTCGCTGCCGTCAATCGGGTCGACGCGGGTGGTCTCTGCAAGTTTGGTTCGGCGTTTAAGTGCATTTTGTAAGCTCAACTGAGGAAGGTGCACTCAGTGTTTTAGCATTAGCTAGCACTGCAGTCCCATGAATCCATGACCGCTGATGTTTGAAGCTCCGGTGTCTTTTCGCCGAGAGTCTTATCTGGGATTTTTTGCAAAGATTAAAAAACCGTTGAACAACTCTGAAGTAGCATTAGCAAATTTAGAGCAACTCTTTAAGAAGATTAGAATAAAATGAAAACGCTAGAATGAAACTTACTGCAACCTGTATTGATCTCGTTTCTAAAACGCTTAATGCACTTTTTAGCAGTGTTGTACTTGAATTTTACTGTAGAGGATTGCGTTTTCTCAGACTTGCAGGGCGAGATTGACATTAACTGAACATCAGCGTCGCACAACTTCGGGCTCGGAGGCTTCAACTCCATGCAGAGCCGCGATGAGAATTTTTCAGCCCAAGGCTTCAGATGCTCAAAGCCGTTGAAAATGAAAAGGTTTCTGTCCGACTCTGGCGAGGTGATCATCTTCAGCTCGTCCCTGTTGTTTCAGGATGTTGTGTTGTTGCTATGAGCACGGCACAGTAGGTACTTAATGCATATTAAAACCTGCATGACTTACTCGACTGCATTGAAGAAACTCTAACAAAGACTCCGCTGTGCAATCATGTTTTATGCATACATACGAGGGGATTTCAAAAGTTCGTAGAAAGTGATAGAAAGCAAGCAGTTATCAAAAAGCAGGTTGCAACACATTAATCAGCATCTTAATCTGATCTCTCAACGTAATCGCCACCAATTTCTATGCACGTTCGCATGCGCTGCAGCCAGCTATCAAAGCAACTTCTAAAAGCAGCTTCATTTGCGCTAGAGCCTCGACGAAACAGGAACAGCATTATGGCTCTTGACTGCTCCTTGGAGAACGCAGGAAATGCAGTGGGGGGGGTTCAGAGTTTGATGGCAGATTTCTGGTGGCCATTTCAATCAATTTTGCTGAAAATCTAGCTGCAGGCTATAGATATATGAAATAGTATTTGTGAAAAGTTTCAAGGCTATAGGTTTATGCAAAGACGGCTTTTCTACGAACTTTTGAAATACCTCTCGTAATAAAACCCAGTTTTAGAGCCTGCATTAGTTTCACCTTCGATTTTTTTGCTATAATAACTTTCAACCACCTAATTGCAATCGACCAAAAACTTGCTAAATAGCATATGCATGTCGAAAATTCCTTTTCATCGTAACCCGACTACTCGCATACTACTTGTGACGTTGACGTAGCGAGTTCGAGATGTAGTCAGCGATTATTTAATTATTAATTAATTATTTATTTATTAGTTAGCTAGTTCAATTATTAGTAGTGTTAACACGCAGGGACGAGACAAAACGCCGAGTTGAGGAAAGTACAATAAACGAGCGCGAGGCAACATTTGAATTGGCGGGGAAATCCGATTCATTTAAACCTAAGATGTCTATCAAAAAAAGTAATAATAACTTGGACTTAAATAAATAAAACTTGAAGTACATTTTTCTCTAAATAAATTACATTAAATAAATAGCTGGAGAACCGGCAAATTAATCAACTACAATAATTTTAAGTAATAAAAACTCAGATAGAAAACTAAACTAAAACTAAAACTAAAAATTTAACGTGCTAACGACGTCGTTACATACTAGTAGTTGCTTAAAATATTATTGACGAAAGATTTTTTAACCCCAAAACCGTTTTAACAAAAAACAAATTAAAATGGCTAACATGTAAAGGATAATGGCAGAATTAATTAAATTTCTGAAATCACTGACTCATTTGGGCTGGGTTTACGAAAAACTGTTTCGCATGCCGGTAATTGCTGAAATACTGCGACTCTCTGAAGGCTTAGGCCTAGGGATACGCTTAAACCATAAAATAATTAGCCTATCAACCATGGACGTTTATGGAAAATCTTAACATTCTTTGGTACTCGAGATAGATAGATAGATAGATAGATAGATAGATAGATAGATAGATAGATAGATAGATGATAGATAGATAGATAGATAGATAGATAGATAGATAGATAGATAGATAGATAGATAGATAGATAGATAGATAGATAGATAGATAGATAGATAGATAGATAGATAGATAGATAGATAGATAGATAGATAGATAGATGATAGATAGATAGATAGATAGATAGATAGATAGATAGATAGATAGATAGATAGATAGATAGATAGATAGATAGATAGATAGATGATAGATAGATAGATAGATAGATAGATAGATAGATAGATAGATAGATAGATAGATAGATAGATAGATAGATAGATAGATAGATAGATAGATAGATAGATAGATAGATAGATAATAGATAGATAGATAGATAGATAGA